>JARFJB010002385.1:1045000-1160000 GCA_036346205.1 Vesta saturnalis | reverse complement strand
GAAATTTTAAAACAACAAACAAGCTCTGATCGAGAAAGAAAATACAAAAATGACAAAAGAGAAAAAAGCAAAATCTAGAAAAAGACGAGGAAAGGAAAAGTGAAATCGATTAATATGAAAAAGACTACGAATAGAGTCGTTCAATGCAAAGACATAAGTGATGGCTGTACGTCGGACTAAAGAAAAAAAGTGATCAGCGTAAAGATGCTATGTGGTCGCTGGGCTCACACTGACTGTTCCGGATATGACTCTCCTGAAAGCTTCTGCAACTTATGCTTGAACAAGGCTTGACCGATATTACCAAGCAAATAACAGGTATTACTTGTCATTGTGTTTAATACCGGTTAAAGCCGTTTTTTTTTAAATATTGATTATGACAAAATTTATTAAGGTAAAGGTACCAGTAATCGACACAGTACCTATCCTCGACACCCCAAATTTAATCTTATAAAGCAAGCATTTCCGCAAAAAACCCGTAATGGTAACACTGTTCAACCCCGCCATTACCCCGGCGCAATCGTATCCTGGTAGACACGTTTTTGTGACTTGTGCTTACTCAGTTTGTTAAGAGGTAAGTTTATACAAGAATTTATTTCTATTTTATGCGTGCAAGTGTCTCTTTGCTTTTGACGCAGTATGCTAAGTGATGCTTTGATACGTTCGTGTTTTTGTGTACGTCGCACTTCCGAGTCAAAACGTTGTTTTTGCGAGGGGTGTCGAGTACTGAAACCGTAAAATATGTTTTTCCTATACTGATCAGGGAGGTCGACTTCATAAACATATCCGAATATTGCACTGAATGCTTATATGAAGCAAATATTTAGTTGTGTTTAAATTGGTATACGCGCGACTTCATTTCAGCAGAGGCAAGCAGTATTCGACACCGACGCGGCGTGTCGACTATTGAAACAACCAGTATCGAATACTAAATCTGCAATTTACGCAAAAATGTTTCAAAAGCATTTCTTTTTTTAAACGTCCTTATAGAGGATATTGTTTTGATATATATGGCGAGACCAAAAGAAATAAAATATCCAGAACAGAATATGCTGCAGCTATTGAAGATGTTAATAAAGGAATGTCCCGTAAGGGGGCCGCAAGAAAACACAGTGTGCCTAGGGTAACCCTTATGGACAAACAGTAGGGGCGGGTGCCACTTAAGAGAAAAATGGGTCCTTCAGGTACATTCAAAACTGCACAAGAAGAAATACCCACTCAATGGGTAAAATCTATAGCAAAATCGGGTTTTTCTGTAACAAAGGATACGTTCGTGTACAGCGTTGGAAAGTTAGCAAAATAGTTAAAAGTGGATTTCAAGGGAAATGCTGCCTATTTCAGAAAAGACACCTTGAGCTGAGTTTTAGAGTTAGTCAAAATTTTACAATGATCATGCGAGCTGTCGCCCAAGTAAACATAAACTACTGGTTTAAAGAAGTTTCCTCTTATTTAAAAGTGTTGCAAGACTATATACCGTTTCAGGAAATGATGAAAAACTCATTACAACCCTTCTCACTGCAAATGATATTGGACAAACTGCCCTCCTATGATAGTGTATCGTTATAGCAGTATACCTCAGCACATTGCCGAGGTTTTTCGTCATGACTGGTCTATGGGAAAAACTCAGAATAGTTGGATGATGCAAGAGCTGTTTTTTGAATACATTGCTAATATTTTTCTTCCCTGGATTAAGAAACAAGATATTCAACTACTTATTGTCTTTTTCTTAGATGGTGACGTGTCAGATCTTCTATAGTTACATCTAAGCCAGTTCTGCAAATAAAATAGAATAGAGTTGATGGTATTGTATCCAAATACCACACACATTCTCCAGCCAATGGATGTGGCATAAAGTCGATGACTGGAGAATGGAGAAGAAGTGAGAATCCAGCCAAAACCTAAAGCATTAATAACTGAGGGAAAACATTTCTTCGTTACATTTGAGCGAAAGATTGGAAAGAAAAGACTTGCTTATTTCCTGATGAACGAAGGCGAATGGACTGGGACAACTGAGGACAAATCTTTACATGATCTATGGACACTCTGAAAAACAAAAATGGGACAAGAGGTAAGTAAAAATTTGCATCGAGAAAATAAAAAAGCAGTATACTTAATTCTTTCTGTTTTCTATTGTGACTGACTCTTATGGTCTGTAATTTTACAGAATTCTACGAATCTAGTAGCACGATCTACTACAAGAGAGTCACCTGTAATTGGTCCATCAGGTATACAAACTTTAGCCCATGAAATGTGTACTCAGTTAACAATTTGTTTTCCAGAAGACCAACAGTCTGCTCCAGGTTCTTCTATTTCTCTTATTCCAAGAAACAAACCTGTGCATCACGCACATCTAATGGATGTCAAAGTCCATTCAAGACACCACTATGGCCACAAGCAGTGCATATTAGATCAACCAAGTTGAGAGAAAAACTACCCGCTATAGTAACATCACCACAAATGCTGGAATATTATAAGAAAATAGATGACAAGATGAAAGCAGCTAAGAAGCAGAAAGCTAGTGCGGGAACCAAAAAGAAAAGGGTCTCAAACCAAGACCAAGGAAAGAAGACAAAAAGAAGCAAAAAATAAATTCTAAAAGAGGAACAATTCCAGTTCATCTTCATACCACTCAGAAAGTGACTTTTCCCTACAAGAGTCTGGATACTCCGAGTTGTGGCTGGGTATTAGTGATGATGGTGATGAAGGTGAAGAAGTTTCCTTGGATAAATTAAAGGAAAGCAACTTCATCCTCGCCAAATGCGAAGGGAGAAAAGCAAACTTAACAGTATTTTTGTACCTTTATGTCATCCAAGAGTTAAGAGAAGATGACAATATAGTTGTAATGGGATTGAAGAGTATTGACAGTGAGAAGAAGTAGTATGTGGCAGAAAAAAAGACATTAGTGAGACAAATTTAAAAGAAATGGTTAGATTTGTTGAACAACCTGAACTTATTGTGAAAGGAGAGTGTGAGCTACCGTTTTAAAAAATCCCTCATTGTATCGTAAATTAAATATAGGTTTGTTTAATAAAAAGTTTGACTCAATACAATTATATTTATTCCCAATGAAAGTGAAAGTAAAACGTACAATAAGGGTGTCTACTATTAACACATTGGTAATTTTATGTGTCGAATATTGGAACATTTGTTAAATTCCTTTTTCTATCCATAACCAATATTTGTGTGGGTAAAGTTTAGAGAGGAGCACTATCGTAAAGAGCAAACAATAGTCTTTCCAAAGGTATTTAGTTAACATTTTTCTTTCAAACCACTTTTTTGCATCCTTAACGACTACTAGTGCGTTTATCTTACTTATCGTTATCAATGATTGCGATTATGTTAGAAGAATACTGAAAGTTTAATTAGTAAAAAAAATTGTAAACAAATATTGATTGACAGCTGAGTTGTGATTATTTCTCCTTATTAAGTGACCCGAGATGTCCATAGTGTCGCATCACCGCCAATACAGCACAGTCTAGGGTAATGAGACATCGAATTTACAACCACACTCTGACATGGCCTATTCGCGAAGCGATCCAGTCCCATGGGGGCTGTAGCTGCTCCTCAAAAATTCAAATTATACCGCCAAAAAGGGATACAATATTAACGTTTCGAGCCCTCGTCACGATTGGTGAGGGGATCACCCAAAGCAATCGCTGGCTAAGCCACACTCCTTGGTAGCCGTGCCCCAAACAACCCCTTCCTATCAAGTGCCCGTCTTCGGGTCTGGTCATCATTCACACAAAAACAAAAATATAAAAACCAAACATTCAACCAAAAATAAAAATATAAAAACACCATTATAAAGGTCCAAAAACATTTCCCAATCTCATTACCTTCTGCAAATAGTGTCATTTTTGTGGTTAGTAACTAACGCATTGCTATCAGCCTGGTTATACAATTTAGGGTCTATTTCACTTTTTTCGTAGGGGACAGGCGGGGAATCACACGCAGTGGGCAATGACACGCATCCACCTGTACATCCAAGGGATTGCTAAATATCACCACCAATTGGATAGGGTCGTGGCGCAAACGTACTTCAATAACTCTATTGCGATTAATTTGAGTTCCACCCTTGTCTTTGTCAGAGACAGGTAATATTTACTTTTCGACATTTGTGTGCGACTAAATTAAAGGTAAGATTTGGGTATCTATTTAGAAGTCGCTATAACTTTTATAGTAAAAGACAAGCCTCTTCGGATGTAAATGACGCAAATATATCGCTTGAAGAAATAGATTCTGGCAGAAAGATCCGAGAACTTTCCAGGTCCTTCAACATTCACGAGGCAACACTAAGAGCTCATAAAGAAAAGAACGTCAGGTCTGATCCAAGATTAGGAAATCCTTCCACATTTTCACTTGAGACTAAGACTGAGTCACGTTCCTAAGTTAGCTAAATTGTTTCATAGAATGACTCGGGCGGAGTTACGAAGAATCACTTTTCAATATGCGGAGGCCGATGGCACACGATATGATTACGAAGCAACTGGGACCAAAAGGCGTTAAACAGTTTGGATCGAAAATATCTTGTTAACGTGGAAAGAACGTCACTACCATATGTGCAATGAGTGCTTCTGGGAGTTATATTCCACCGTTCCTTACATTCCCTCGAAAACGAATGTCTCCTACATTGACAAGACCAGTCGAGGGAATTTATGCAGTTACGGATAATGGGTGGCGCGACGAAAATGTTTCCTTCAGTGGTTACAGCATTTTAAATTATATGTAAATTTAACTCCATAAAATCCTGTTCTGTTGTTGCTTGACAACCATTACAGCCATATATCCTTTCAGATTTACAATTATTGCAAATGTAATGGAATCGTGATGTTGTCAATACCGCCACATACCTCCCACCGCTTGCAGTCTGTCGATACTGCATTCTTTGGTCCATTTAAATGTGATTTCAATATATGAGATATTTCTTTAAAAACTGGCAAGCAAGAGAAAATAACATTCCCAGATTTGGCTGAACTATTCAACAATGCCTACGTTAAAATTGCCACCATGGAAAAGGTTATTTCAGGATTTAACTCATCTGGAACCTACCCATTTAATCCAGGTACATTCACAAAATAGAATTTTGAAGCTGCGAGCCACTATATTCCTTCTGTATCTGATGATTTGAACTCAAATTATTTTGATCATGGTCCAACAACTTCACACATTCCAGCTATTCCTTAAAGACAGATCAAAGGCAGCAATTACTTTAGCAATAGAAAAAGTTAGCATTGCAGAACTGTCGCCATTGAAGTAATATTCTGGGAAACGAAAAACTAAAAAAGCTACCAAGGGAAAGTCGTCAGAGGTATTAACGACTACACCAATGAAATCAATTATCGAAGAAAAACAAAAAAGTAAAATTAATTCTGGTCGAGATGCTAAGAATAATACTATTAAAGCCAAAGTAGCATTACGCAAAAAAAAAAAACAAAAGAAATATAGAATTCGATTCTGATACTTCCAAGGACGATGAAAGATCTTGTTGTGCGGTGATTTCGGGAAAAGATGGAGAATTCGGTATGGATGTGTTCGTTGCGGGTGGTGGGTACATTCCGAATACAGTGGGCAGGACTCTGCCACTGACCATGAATGCGACTTTTGCAATAAAAAGTCTTCTGCGAAAAACGACCTTGTTGCGAAATTTTTATTTAACTTGTGAAATATGTTTTGTTTTAGTTTTTGATACGTTTCAAATATATACCTATATATAGGCTTGCCAGATTTCACCGGAATGCCCCCCTCCTCCAGCGTCGCGGGTTTTTATAGTGTTTTAGAGGGTAGTTTATTCTCAAAGCTATGAATAAATGATTACTGATTAGGAACCTAAACCAGGGGTAATAATAAATTACGCAAGCATATAAATTTAAACATTTTATTTCTTACACGTTAACATTTATCATATAAGTTATTTAAGTAAGGCGTTTTCCCAATCAACACCATTTGTTTTGGTCAGATCAAAACTGTTCAACGTTTCCAAAACTATTCTCCCAGAGGTCCAAGTATGCAATGCATCTTCATAAAAGCCATCAAATTTAAAATTCTTTCACACTGTTACGGACTTGCTCCTATAGATTTCTGTATATGTTCTTTGCGCCCATAGGGATAAAGTTTGAAACCTTTCTTTCTGTCAAATTTCTTTTGAGAGCTTTATAAGCTTCAGCAACCCCAAAAACTGTAGTGCTGTCTCTTTCTATTACCATGATAGCCTTGTTAAATAGTGCAAGCTGTCCATGGACAAACCACAAGCAGAGATGTCCCGTTAAATCAGTAAACAAGTTTTTTACTGTTGATGGTCTAAAAAACGCTTTAAAAAATCTGTAAAATTCTTTCCAGCGCGGGCATCATTGATAGAAACCGGGTATTCCCGAGTTGAATGAGTTTACGGTACTGTATCTCGGCATATTCACAAAATTCTTTTAGTTTAGTTACACGGCCTGTGTATATGTGGAAGTATTTATAAATTTTCACCAGTAAAGCCTCAATATCGATTGGGAGATTATCTATTGCAGTTTGCACACAGTTGTGCACAATGTGTGCTCCACATTCGATTCTATTGGTTTCCCGTCCTAGGCTATTCTCGATGGAAAATATTGTTTTTCCCTGCTCTTTGCGCACCACCAAAGTTAGTGTTGCAATTATCTCTCCACAAAAGCCAACTACTTTCATGTTCAAATCGTTTTGCAACAGGGCAGAGTGATTTGTAAGAATTTCAGGTGACTTGAAATCTAACAGCTTTACTTGTAGCGCACAACAATTGGCACACGTTTTAAATCCTTTCTGTTTGATGCGTCCATATTTATAGATACGTAGTTGGACTTGGTCAAGTCTTCTTTGAGCTAAACAAGCTATGACATTTAAAACTATTGCCTCACACTTCCGAGTGAGAATTTAGGTTCAAAAAACTTAGAAATTAATTTTGATGAACAAGAATTCAAATTGAAACTTAGGCTATGGTTTGCTGTGTGGTAATCAAATGTCACCTCTTCTGCTGCTAACTCTAACTTTTAGTTATTAGAATTCACAGTCTTAAAAAACTGGTCCGTTTTGATGCTAAACTCTTTTTGTGTTTACTCGACTGAAAATTATCTTTTATATCGGATCGACCACTGTGAGCAACCGAAAACTCAGAATTACAATGTGAATATGTAACTCTATCATCTCGATCTTGATTACCAGTACGGAAGCGGTCGATATCTCAGTACCATTAAAAAACATCGACATTTCCCGCAAACTGCTCCCATAGTACATTGTGGACTGGATCAAAGAGAAAATACGAATCTATCGTCAATTCTTACGATCCAGAGATCCGGCTTTCAAGACTGAATACAATCGCCTTAACGCCTTAATCAGGCGAGAAGCAAACAAACACGGCGAAGACTCCTGGACCAAAGCCATCTCCCAGTTACATTATAGAAATGGTAAACTCTTCTGGCAACAGTTCCATAGACTGACCAGAAGAAAAGTTAACCCTATATCCCTCCTAACCATCCTTCAGGGCAACCTAATCTCCTCCGATCAAGAAAGGCCGATTTCTTTGGTCATCACCTTCATGACTGCCTAAATCGAAAAATCATCCGTCACTTACCCGACCCAGCCGTCCTATTACTCTCAAACATATACAACCAATGCCTAATCCTATCCTATTTCTCGACGGACTGGAAATCAGCCTCCACCGTCATGATACCGAAACCCCACGTCGACCTAACCTCACCCTCCTCCTATAGACCAATCTCCCTCCTGAGTTGCCTCGGAAAATGCTTTGATCAGATTCTAACTAGCCGACTCAGGGACTACCTAGAATTCAACGATCTCCTTCCTAATAGCCAATTCGGCTTCCGTCCCAACCAAACGTGTCACGATCCCTTGCTTCAATCACAAGCAGTGCAATCTGGCTGTGTTTCTGGACAATAAGCAAGCATTCTACAGGGTCTGGCACGCCGGTCTCCTGTACAAGATCCGAAACCCGAACATTCACGACCTCTTCTCCAAACTCCTACTCTCGTACCTGACCAATCGATCAGTTCGGGTAAAAGTAGGGAAAACCTTCTCCCAGCCTTTTCAACCTGCAGCAGGCATACCGCAAGGTTCTGCCTTAGCCCATATCATTTACATCATCTTTGCGTCAGGCATTCCCTAAGTTACACAACCCGGAGTAGTCGTTGCGCAGTTTGCAGATGACTCCGCCTTCTGGACGATTAATCGGAACAGCGAAATGGCCTCCCGCATGATATCCAAAACCCTACGGAACTTTTCCAACTGAGCGAATCGGAGGGGAGTCCCGGTCAATCCGTCTAAGACCCAAACAATCCTCTTCTGACATCCTAACTATACCAAAACTTGCATCCAGAAAAGTTTCCCTCGCCCTAAACCAAGAACTAGTAGTCACACTCCAAGATGAAGTCACCTGCCTAGAAATCCTCTTCACCAGAACACTCAATTGGCTCCCCGATGTAAAAAGAACACCCAAGAGGATTAGAAACCGCGCAAACCTACTGGGCGCCTTCCGGGGTACAATCAGAGGTTGCCACCCATATACACCAATATAAACCACAATCACCTTTCCTCTATTGCCTCCTATGAACGCCAAATTTTTAGACGCATACACAGGTCACCCCTTAGGTAGCCTAGTAACCTCAAAACACAACACACAAACATGCCACCAAGCACACACGGAATCCAAACACTTCAGAAAAACTTCGCGGATAAAAGAATTTTCGGCGATACTATCCCTACCAAAGAAATCTTAACCACTTCATTCAAGCATCATAAGTTTCCAAAGCTTGCCTCCAGAAATGTTTCCTCGCCCTAAACCAAGAAAGACACACTCTAGATGAAGTCATCTACCTAGGAATCCTCTTCACTAGAACCCTCAATTGGCTCCCCGATGTAAAAAAAACACTCAATAGGATTAAAAATCGCGCAAACCTACTGGGCGCCCTCCGGGGTAAAATCAGAGGTTGCCACTCTAAAACACTTCAACACACCTACAGAACGTATATCCGCCCTGTTATGGATTTCCGAGCACCCATACACACCAATATAAACCTCCTGTGAACGCCAAATTTTTAGACGCATATTCAGGTTTCCCTCAGGTACCCTAGTGATCTCGCGACACAACAAGCAAACATACCACCAATCACACACAGCATCCAAACACTTCAGAAAAACTTCGCGCATAAAAGAATTTTTGGCAATACTATGTCAACCAAAGAAATCCTTACCACTTCCTACAAATACCGTTTTCCCTATTTCCCACCATGAAAACCTAAATTAAAATTTAAGCATCCCCCGCGATCCTTACATAACTCCTTGACCACCTCCCCGAGGAGATATAAGAATCCCTAGATAACATCCCATATCCCCTCCGCATCCCCCCGTCTATTCGATGACGACCTAGCATGATACCGGATAACGAATCGGATTAACCATCCTAAGCACGCTACACGCCACTAAGCAACACGCACACTTAAACCAATTGACACATTATTCAATAATCAAATAAACCTAAATGTTTTTTTCTTTTTTTATACCAAAAATAACCACACCTCATGATTGCACGCTATACAATAACACAAAACATCACAACACCGACAAGAATGAATTGACTAGAGGAGAAGGACTCCTGAACAGTCTTCGACAAGGATATATATATATATATATATATATATATATATATATATATATATATATAAATATAAGCTAATAACAAGTAAAATACTAATCATAAGCATGAGCATATAAAAAAAGAACAGTACCAGTACATACCTTTTTCAAAAAAAGAGAATTCATTCTGTAAATCTTCGGTGAATTTACACGACCGTTTTGGAATTTTAACAGAGAATGCATAAACTTTAACTTAAAATATAAATAAAACAACGCTAGCTCACTAACACAACAGGCACCGCCGACAGGGATTGAATTGACTGACTTATTTATATCGGAAGCGGGTAACGCCGAGGTGCGCTAGTGCAATGTTATTGCACACGAGGGGTGTAGCGTGCAGCGAAATCTCCTCTGGCGCTAGGTTACACTCCTTAGGGCCCAATATTGGACTCGCCAGGAGATCCTCTCGCTTCGCACATGGTCATGATTGGCGAGACAAGACGATACGATGACAATATTATTTATTAGCAGACCATCGCCCTTTTATAATTTTCACTTTTCATACAGTACAGAAATAAATGATTATTTTTGGTCATCTAGAAAATCAAATTTAATTTTTACCGGGACGTGAATTAAACCGGCCGTGACACCGCAATTTTGTCTGAAAACCGGGACGTCTGGCAAGCCTGTCTGTATATAAATATACTTTTCTTAATTTTGGATATTTTGTCGCGGTTTTTCAATAACTAAGATTTTTACAAACAGTTTCTATTTGCGTATCAGTACCCTACAAATGCGTAACATTATTCGCCGTGGAGGGTAATAGTGCGCAAAGCACGAAACTTTGCTTTATCTATTTTATTCAAACTATTTTTATTTTAGATAAAATTTTAGATGGTTATGTTTAAGGGGGCATATAAGTGAACAACCGTAGCAAAGCTGTAGTCTTCAGTGATTACAACATCTGATTTAGAACAAATATTGCTTATGTGCGTCCCATTGCCCTCCTCTACCCTACCTTTTGGGGACGAGTTTTCTTTAACACTAGAATTGCCGCGTTGATCAATTTGACCGCGTGCCTTCTTTAAAATGTTGTTTCTCCGATGTGCTTGGAGTTATGGTGTTGAGGTATTATGACTTTTTCTAGATTTACTTTTAGAATATAAAAAAATGTATTAAGAAAATTAAGCCGTTTTAGAGTTTTTTTTTTGTAGTATTTGTATAACTACCGGAACCGTCATTTTGACAGTTCATATATTCATAATCAGTTTCGAGGTTGTAGAGAAAAATAATTACAACATTGAGATAAAACAATGTATTTTACTATTATTGTGGTAATTTTAAGGAGTTTACTGTGTTGTTTAGTTGTGTCCGAAATGTTGAATAATCTTCGCTATTTTTACCTACGTGCCCGAGATATGAAAAATGCAAGTTATAACTTGTTTCCATAGTTTCAAGTACTTTGAGATTTCAAATTAGTTGCAAGTGAATGTTCATGTGAGATACTTCTGTAGTTATTACGGGGTTAATTTCGGAGTAAAAAAATGTGGTCGTCTCGCGGTTTTATATAACAACAGGCTTTAGATTATCTTGCGGAGTTGGAAAACTTATCTGAATGAGAATCCGAAAAAGCAAATAACCACTCCGAAGATGGTGAAAGTGATGAAGCTGTTCCTGTTGATGACAAAAGTAGTGAACAAAGTGATGAATCTGATGTCAGCGTAAATAATGTCACTTCTGATCCTTGTACATCTAATGAAATTAGTGATGACATTGAACACCATCCAAAACGAAAAAATTACATGCATTTACCTGTGGGGAGTAAACAATCATCCAAATCTAATGATATAAGGGAAGTTGTGAAATCAAGTGGACCTAATGTTGGCCGTATAGTTCAAAGAAATGTTATGCGAAATACTCCTGTACCAACTCCTTATGCAAAAAAAAAATGTGTTTGATAACTCTGTGCTAAGTGCATTTCGATTGTTTATAGATAACACAACGCTAAAACACATTCAGAAATGTACTGAAATTGAAGTTAAACGACAACTAGGAGATGATACAAACTGGTCATTATCTCTTCAAGAAGTTGACGCTTTTCTTGCAATATTGCTAGCCCGTGGTGCTTACGGCGTAAGAACATTATAGCTTGACAGTTTATGGGGTATTTGATATTCGATCAACACGAAAAAAACGTCTAGTTAGTGATAAGTTTGCTTTGGCGTCCGAAATATGGGATAAATACTGTAAAGCTTGCTATGTTCCAGGAGCAAACATTACAGTAGACGAACAACTGTTTCCTATTAAAACTAGATGAAGATTTACACAATATATGGCGAATAAACCTGATAAATTTTGAGTAAAATTTTGGCTGTTGATACGTCATTCTAACTATCTCCTGAATGGTTTTCTTTATTTAGTAAAAGATTGTATGCGTCCTAACAACCAACCCCTACCAGAATATGTTGTTTTAAAATTAATGGAACCTTTCCTAAATATGGGTAGAAATGTTACTATCGACAACTTTTTTACCAGCCAAAAGTTGGCAACAATGCTGGCAAAAAAGAACACAACAATAGTAGGAACAATGAACCGCGCAAGAAGGGAATTACCAATTTGTATCAAGAATAAAAGGGCAGAGTTATATTCTACCACAGTAATGAAAAATGATAAAAGCACCTTGTCAATTTATCAGGGTAAAGTTAATAAAAATGTCATATTGCTAAGTACGCTACATCCAACTCTGGCTATAGATGATGGCAAAAAGAACAAACCTGAGACAGTGTTGTATTACAATGAAAAAAAGTTTAGGGAAGATGTGTTGGACCAAATGGCTAGTAAATATTCTACGAAAGCTGGTTCACGTCGATGGCCAGTTCATGTGTTTTACAATGTTTTAGACTGTGTTTAGGCTGTAAAATAAAAAGAAGAGACTTTATTTTCACTCTAGCTGAGGAACTAAGAAAAGAGTATTTCGATTCGAAACAAGATTCTGGTGCAAGTACCAGTACATCTGATACAACTAAACCTAAAAAACGTCATCAGTGAGGAACACCACACGACCTTCCAACCAACAAAATGGAAATTAAACGATATGAAATAATTTTTTTTAGAATAATTATCTTTATATACTTTTATAATAAGGTCATCACGTAAATATGCAACATTTTAAAAACAAAAACAATAATCTATGTCACACAGACGTTTAAAACTTCTGGACAGACAGAGATTAGTAGACATCTAGATGCCAACTTAAAAATTAAAGAAATGAAATAATTTTAATTGTAATTTATGTTAGCGTAACTATAATAGCGCCAGGGAGAGGTGTCTGATGGCGGACTCGAGAATGGGAATATAATTATTACTGTGAAATGCATTTGTTTCCCTTTATCTTAGTCCGAAGTTCCCACTTAAAGAAAGACTGGTTATAATTTATACGTCTGCTATATATTTTAAATGCAGGACTTAAAACGTATGTCGATACTAAAGCCAAAGCTATGACGCTGTCAGATGTCTTCTTGGCTATTTAACCTCAAATTATTCTTCGTATTTCGTTTCGTATAATCGCATCGTGTTTTGTAGTATTATTATTAATATTAATATTAACTATTACGAGGTAAGTTTATAATGCAAAATGTATTTCCAATTGATTGAATGCATTTATTTATTTTGCAGCAAATAATGATGCCATTTAAAGGTAAATCTTTGAAAAGCCGAACTCAAGTAATGTTAATGAATATACTGCATTATTTCGAGATGGAACGCGATAACGGGGAGCCAAGTTTACCTTTAACTGCCATTATCCAGGTACGCTAATAATTTTCACTATTTAAATTTATATTTATATAATATTATGTTGCAGCAACTGCTCTCGCATGCAGCATTTCCGAGAAAACCGTAACTCGGACAAAGGCAAGAATGCCTCTCGCTTTAGAATCTGGGAAATCGGCGCCGGATTCACCGCAAAAATATAGGCTGCGTTTGAAGTCGAAGTCAGAGGATGTCAACGAATACGTGAAAGACGTTTTGAAACGAAAAATGTTCACCATGCATGCAACTGGTAAATAATTCAGAAATTATTGTTGAAATGGAGTTAATCACTATTTAATTTTAGCCTCACATATTACTATCGACAAACTCCAAACTGAACTTAAAGAAGATAAAATATTTACCTTCAGTAAAACAATTGTTACACAAAATTGGTTTTAAATTCAAAGTTGACGGTGGAAGAAAACGTTTAATGGAGCAGGTTCATATTGCTGGTGCTCGAGCAACATTTTTGCGAAAATATTTTGCTAATAAAAGTTGTGAAGTTATTTACGATCCTGTCTTTTTGGATGAGACGTGGATTTTTAGTCGAGGAAGCGTTCAAAAATCATGGCATGATAATGATTTGAAAAGCACAAAAAAACCGCTAGGGGAAGGGAAACGGTAATTAAAATAATCCAATTTGTTAAAAATATTTTTAACCGAATAGATTTTAATTTTATTGTACTGAGTGCTGGTAACACGGATGGTTTTATCCCTAATTCATTATTGGTATTTTTCAGTAAAAGTAAGACAGCAGACTGCCACGATTATATGAACGCTGATTTATTTCAAAAATGATTTCAAGAACAGCTTTTACCAAATTTAGAAAAACCAAGTTTGATAATTCTTGACAATGCCAGTTATCATTCTACATTAGTAGAAAAATTACCTTCAAGTAGTTGGAAGAAAGAAGATCTTCTTCAATTTTTAAGAAAACACAGCATTCCTTATTCGAATGATATGCTGAAAGGGGAATTATTGCAAATTGCCATAGATTTACAAGTTCCAAAAATATATGCAATCGAGGAAACATCAAATTTTACGTTTACCTCCGTATCACTGCCAATTCAACCCTATCGAGTAAACATGGGCAAATTGTAAACAGTATTACAACAAAGACGTTGGAAGACAGGGCTTCAGCGACGAGAATGTTTTATCGCTATGGAAGGATTCATTAAGTAACTGTGGACAAGTGTATTTTACACGCTGAAAAGAAAATGAGCCAGTGGTGGGACGTTGAAAAAAGAGCTGAGGAAATGGTAAAAAGTGAAGATGATAGTGAAAGTGAGAGTGATGACTTTTAATTATAAGATGTCCAATATTTGAATTTAAAGCAAAAATTAGAATCTTAGTTACTTTATAATATTGTAAAGAATTATATATATATATATATATATATATATATATATATATAAACTGTAAACTGAGATTTTAAAATCGGTTATATCATTCACTAATAATAAATATCATTTTTAAGATCCAATACAGTGTATTTATTTATGACAGGATCAATTATTTATAAGTGGCTTCGATAACCAAATTACACTCTTGACTCTTTTGACGCAGTGAGATCTGTCGGCTAAAAACGATCCTCCGCAATTAACCAAATTTTTCGCACTTCATTCGGCACTGCCTACTGCTAGCTAATTCGTTCCTTATTGAAAATTATTTATATAATTAATTTTTAAAACAGATCCAAAACGTAATTTTGTTGACCCGGTCTCGGTTCTGATAATAGTTTACAGTTGTACAATATATTTTTATCATGACTACCCACACTCGGTGGATAGAATAAGTGCGAACAGACTTTAAACGAAATTCGACTTTAAAAGCACTCGGGCATGAAGTACGAAACATTATGGATGTACGACACAGGGTAACAAAAGACCCCTTGCCTCTGTTTATAATCGACCTTGAACCGAACGACAACAACAAGAAGATATGCGATGTCGAATACTTAAGTATCTGTGGAACCCCCAAGAAAAAAGAATACTATACCCCAATACACCCGTTGCCAAGGCTATGGACACACAAAGGCATATTGCAATAAACCTTTTGTATGCGTCAAATGTGGAGGTAAACATAACACTTTCGTATGCAAAAACCCTCAAGACACACCTTCTAAGTGTGCCCTTTGCCTTGGCAATCATCCGGCCAACTACAAAGGTTGCACAGTATATAAAGACTTACAAAGAAATCGAAACATATCATTTAAACGACCCATTGTAGCAATCCCATCAATCAAAAAAATGGACGATAGTTGGGCTAAATCAGATAAGGATAAAGTAAATACATTTGCCGAACACTTAGCAAACGTATTTGTATCACCTCCAACTCCAGCAAATGACGACATTACGCAAATCAATGATTTCCTCGATGCACCTTGTCAAATGTCATCTCCACTTAAAGCCTTCACACCGACTGAAGTTCGAAAACAAATCCGAATTACCAATGCTGGCAAAACCCCTGGCTATGACCTAATAGTAGGAGAAATATTACAAAACCTAACAAAAAAAAGCCTTAGTTTTCCTTACGGCCATCTACAACAGTATCTTGAGACTGTGTCATTTTCCTATTCAATGAAAGCACGCGCAAGTAACCATGATTGCCAAGCCTGGAAAATAACCAACACAACCTTCATCCTATCGACCCAGAAGTCTTCTTCCTCTTATGTAGGAAATATTCGAAAGACTACTACTCAAAAGAATTAAAGAAGCTCTAGATCCAGACCTGTTAATCCCATCTCACCAATTCGGATTCCGAGAACACTCGAGAGTGCATCAAGGACATAGAATTGTAAACAAGATCATGGAAAGCCTTGAAACTAAGAAAGTATGTGCAAGGACATTTCTAGATATCCAGCAAGGCTTTGACAAAGTCTGGCATAAGGGTTTACTGTATAAAATTAAGACACACTTTTCGACTCAATTATATCTTGTTATAAAATCTTATCTGAGCGAAAGGACTTTTCAAGTAAAAATTAATGATGCAGTCTCATGTTAGCAAAACATCACGGCAGGTGTACCGCAGGGCAGTGTACTGGGGCCAATTCTCTATTTAATTTATACCTCCGACATACCAACCACCCAACACACCGTTATAGCAACGTTCGCGGACGATACAGCGATTTTATCCACAAGTGACACGACAGGAACTGCAGCAGCAAATTTACAAAGCCACCTGAACTTATTAGAAGATTGGTAGGAGCGTTGAAAAGTTACCGTTAATAGTGATAAGCCTGCTCAAATAACTTTCACCAATAAACGTACCCAGTGTCCACAATTAACAATCAATAATACCCCAATACCAATTAAATCAGGAGTGAAATATCTCGGTTTGCACCTGGACCAAAAATTAACCTGGAGGAAACATATAAAGACCAAAAGGGACCAGTTAAATCTAAAACTTCGACAAATGGATTGGCTATTTGGACGACGCTCCCAACTTACCCTATCCAACAAGATTCTGCTATACAAGATCATCCTGAAACCAGTATGGACATACGGGATCCAGCTATGAGGATGTGCAAAAGCGTCACATACAAAAATACTCCAACGATTCCAGTCAAAGACTTTCCGTATCATAGCTAACGCCCCTTGGTATGTTAGGAACGGATCTAAAAATCCCTTATATAGCTGATGAAATTCGCAAATTCTCAAGAACCTACTACACTAATCTTCATGGACCAACTAATAGAAGAACTCACCAACCAACCAACAACCAGGAGGTTAAAACGATAGTGGCCGCATGATTTACTCCAAAATTAATGTTTACTAGTGGCTTCAGCACTGGCTGAACCGTTACATGCTATGATCTCATCAACCATTTACTTATTGCTTTAAATGTAAAATAGATTGTAAATTAGCAATTAAATTAAATAAAAAAAATAACAATAATTTTATTTAAATGACAGCGCGGCTTAAATTTGAAAATAACCTAGAAACATTGACGATGTTTTGTTGGTATTCAAAATTACTAACTATATGAACCAAGAACGTCTTGTTTTTAAAATCTTAAACCATGCCTTACTAAAAGATGAGTTATAAGGCACCTCTCGCCGGCCAGCCTTTATGCAACCTCTTTCATACGTTCATAACAAAAATAGGCAACATTGTAATAACAAAAACAGTAATCTATGTCAGAATGACGTTTAAAACTTAATTCCAGATAGACATAACTTAAAAAAAATTCCAAAGCCACCCTCTTCTACAAAGTATCAACGTACCTTGCATTATAGTAAGACATTTTATAAAGAAAAGTTATGTAAAATTAAATTTTTTTTAAAAAATAGATCTACACTTTTTCTAATAAATTGAATCGTTATTCAGATATTGAAAAAATTTGAACTAACACTTAAATTGTACTTTAGGAATTTTTTACCACTAAATTATGCGTCGTATCAAAAAATTGCATAGAATATAATTAATCGATATTTTTAAGGTCTATGCCTGGGTATTTTTATATCTTTGAAATATGCAGCTGCTTTAGAGATATTTGATAAAAACCAAAAACTGACCTTAATAACCCCCCTCGCCGCTGTTGGATTTCCCCCAAAATCTAATCAGCTCTAAACCAAATGAAAAAATTTTAAGTAATCAGGTATTTTCGTTCTGGAGTTTTCCATATACACACACCCACACCCGCACCGAACCCGCACCCGCACACGCACACACCCACGCCCACGCCCACGCCTACGCCCACGCCCACGCACTCGCACACGCTATCGCACTCGCACACGCTCTCGCACTCGCACTCGCACACACACACTCCCACCCTACGCCCAGACCCACACCCACACCCACACTAACACCCACACCCGCACCCACACACACACACACACACACACACACAGACACAGACACAGATACAGACACAGACACAGACACAGACACAGACACAGACACAGACACACAGACACAGACACAGACACAGACACAGACACAGACACAGACACAGACACAGACACAGACACAGACACAGACACAGACACAGACACAGACACAGACACAGACACAGACACAGACACAGACACAGACACAGACACAGACACAGACACAGACACAGACACAGACACAGACACAGACACAGACACAGGCACAGACACAAACACAGACACAGACTCAAACACAGACTCAGACTCAGACAGACACAGACACAGATACAGACACAGACACAGACACAGACACACGCACGCACGCACTCACGCACGCCCCCAACACACACACTCGTACACACACACATATCCAGGCATCATGCCCGATCTTGACGAAACTTGTCCATAAGTTGTAAAATGAGTTAGTAAGTCGATTTAGCGATAGTGAAAAAAAGTCGATTGCATAACCTCGCACTCGCACACGCTATTGCACTCGCACACGCTCTCGCACTCGCACTCGCACACACACTCCCACCCTACGCCCAGACCCACACCCACACCCACACTAACACCCACACCCACACCCGCACCCACCCACCCACACACACACACACACACACACACACACACAGACACAGACACAGATACAGATACAGATACAGATACAGACACAGACACAGACACAGACACCGACGCAGACGCAGACGCAGACGCAGACAGACACAGACACAGACACAGACACAGACACAGACACAGACACAGACACAGACACAGACACAGACACAGACACAGACACAGACACAGACACAGACTCAGACTCAGACAGTCACAGACACAGACACAGATACAGACACAGACACAGACACAGACACACGCACGCACGCACTCACGCACGCACCCCCCCACCCCAACACACACACTCGTACACACACACATATCCAGGCATCATGCCCGATCTTGACGAAACTTGTCCATAAGTTGTAAAATGAGTTAGTAAGTCGATTTAGCGATAGTGAAAAAAAGTCGATTGCATAACCTTCTATACCTACACATGTATATGTAGTTTGGAAAGTAAAAATGTGAAAAAAATAAAACTGCTGACGTTTGTTCAATGTGTAACAAATGTTTTTTGGGAAATATGGAAGTGTAACAAAGACCGTTATTTGTTTGAACTTTAGAGCGTAATATAGCATGTAAAACTGTACCGATTTCTAAATGTATTAGAATCAATTTGATTTTTAAGAATTATTAATTTTATTAAATACATAAATAAAAAGTGTATCTCGAGTAGGATTTGAACCTACGACCTGTGCTTTGCTAGAGCACCGCGCTAACCAACTGCGCCATCAAGGTTCAAGCCCCAATCTATGTAAATTTTGTCTTTATGTATGTACAACTGATGTAAATTCTAAATAGAATGAGATTACAATCAAATTACTTATATTAATGCAATGTGAGCCTGCTATATCGCAAGGATTCACACATACCAAAGCAACTTGACTAATATTAAATTCAGTTCTTCATACATAAAGACAAAATTTACATAGATTGGGGCTGAATCCTTGATGGCGCAGTTGGTTAGCGCGGTACTCTAGCAAAGTACAGGTCGTAGGTTCAAATCCTACGCGAGGTAAACTTTTTAATTATCTATTTAATAAAATTAATAATAATTTTTAATTACATATTTACCTTTGAACTTATTCGTTCATAACAAAAACTTGTAATAATTTGATTTTTATTTAATTAAAATGAATATTTAACTAAAATGTGTTTTTTTACGTTTCTTTCTCAATTAAGTGTAAAATATATAAAGAATACATCTCAAAATTACCTTGAGGTCAAAACGACCGGTGACGGCAGTTTCAGGTATTTACAATAGTCGGCGGTGCTAGTGTTAAATAATGGTAATGACTTCTTTAACACTTTTTCTAATATATCGTTTGCAATAGGAACACTAGGAATTTGTACTTTGTTAAGTAGAACAACCATGAGCTTCGACTTTCCTTAATAAATCATAGCGTCACTTTCCTATTTTATTTTAGTTTGCATAATTGCAAGTGATGCTACCCACTTGGGCCACTTAATAAAGACACTAAAATATTTGTCCTAAAAAATTTCAATAAGTTTCAACTCAACTAGTACATAGCGCAAGTAAAACTGTACATGTAATAAATAAAACCGATAGGAATAGTGTATAATTATCGCTAATTGTATACGTATTAGATAGTGAAACCATGTATATTTGCACATATTAAAACGCGGAAATCAATATACCTACCGTATAGATTCTTAATAATACTAAATGTGCAATAACTCCGCTTTATAAAATTATGCAAAAACATTAAACAATAACATTATGCAAATTGCGAATTAATCATAACTAAACTAGTTTTAGCAATGTAATTAAGTCTAATTGACAAACGCAAGGATAAAACGTCAATTAATTTTAAAGAAATAAACATTTTGTAGGTAATTATACTAAATGGAAAGGCTGATTAATATTAGTAGTAACCAATAAGTTGAATGGAGTTTCTACTGACCTACTGAAGAGAGTACTGTTCGAGTTTCATTTAATTCAGTACGTTTGTTGTATTTACCTGGACTCGTGTATTTCATTTCAAGTGTTCGCTAAGATAAGTTGGAGCTCCTTTAAAAATATTCAAATTTTCCAAATAGAATTTTCTTTCTTGAATTTTCTGAAAAAAAAGTTACACTTTGACAAATAAAAAAAAAATGTAACGCGTAATTATTTTTTATACATTTCGGAAAAGCCAGACGTGATCTAAGTTTTTTAAATTAATTTAAAATATGATATTTACAAGTGCGTTTTTTGTGTTGTGCATTATTGGAACGCAAGGAAAGCCGTCGTTTTCGTTAAATTTTCCGCCGTTGGGATTTTTTAGTGGTTTTATCACTTCAAGGGCACACAGACAAGCTATTGTGAAGGAGTATTCCGGAAGAAGAATTAAAAATGATTCTTTATTAATGGTTTATTTTCACGATCAAACAGTTGCCATTACTGAATTAGGACCAAAAAAGCTACTCCTGAATTGTGAATTAATCGAAATCTAGTAAGTATTCTTGTTTTTTTGTAAAACAAACCGAAATAGTTTTATAAACGCCCTGTAGAGAATACTTTAAACCGATTACTATTTTAATTATTGATTATTATTGTATAATTTATTAAAGCGTTTAGGAATTATCAAACTACATCAATACATATACCGTATAATTTAAACCGATAGTACGGAATATCCTTGCGTTTTTTATTATTTTATAATAAAATTCGCTACACTAAAATATTTAATCTATAATTGGAAAAATATCAAATTTTGTTTAACTGTTTTTAATTAAAAATGCAAGTTATCGTTCAGTTTAACGATATACAATGCGTTCAAAAATAACCGAAAATTATAAGTAGTGTAATATTCCAAGTGTCACTCTCATTCAAGAAAAAAAATTATCTAATAGGTGTATCTTGATTTTATTAACAATAATGCTACAGGCTACGCTGTTAATTGAATGAGATAGGAATGGATGATGGTGTGACAGGTAAACAATAAAATTATTAAAATTAAAATTAACCAGCTTTGCACAAAATTCATTCAACCCGTTAATTACCAACTGGGATTAAATCATCAAGAAAGCCCAATTTATTAACCAATAAGCAATTTTACGGATACATAATCAAAGAACAAAGAAAAGGTTCAATAAGGAAATATAACAATTAAATAACGTTAAAATGCGTACAACATTATAAAATAAAGTAAATGAAAAGCAGTATAAACACAAACAAAGCAACATTCAAATCGCAACCACAATTGAATCATAAATAAATCTCAATTACAGTTGTGACACCAAACATGTAATGTGGTGGTTGTCTAACCAATCATGCAGGCAGTTAACTGTAAATTAAAAAGAAAAATAATAATGCAGATTATTACACAAAAATATATCTGGTGTAGAACACACAACTGCCCCTCCCTGGAAGAGCAAAAATAAATTAAATAATTTTTAAATTTTAATAAACAAAAAATTAAATCTAAAATATTCATATTTTTCTGTTCTGCATATTTTTTTTGTTATCTGTTTTATATATTTTGTTTGTTGTTGTGGTCGTTTGGTTGCTTTTATGAACATTTTAAAATTAATTAATAAGCTCTAATAAATAAAATTATTCGCGTGTCCTTTGTCACTAAAATATATTTCATCAGCAAAAAACAAAGCTGTTTGAAAAACTGACATAGTGCTAAATATATATTAATAGCGTTTTCGATCTATGCATTTAATGCATTGGTGCACACCAGAATTGTCACACACCAGAATTGGATAAAAACGCGTGTTCGATTTACTCTTAGGATACGTCAATTTTAAGTGTTCGATTCAACCACTTAACAGTCGGACATTTTGAGAAAATGGTAAAAATTGTCACTTTTTTTGTTTTCATTTAACTACATTTTTTAATCCTATTAATTAATTAAAATAAATTTACTCAATAAGTAGTTTTAGTGTGAAATATTTTGAAACATTCAATACACAATCCTACATCAGAATCCGAAATAAATACTCTTATAACGTACGTAAGACCTGCACCAACAAGTTAAAACAAAAGTTGCCTGAATGAGACTCGGGATCGTCAGTGTACGGAAAAATGTCACGCCGAGTGCAGTTCGTGCAAAACTATCAAGTGGTTAAAACACAACTTGCTCCAAATCCTAACATAGGTCAATATTTTTTGCAACAACTATTGAGTTGGTGTGTAAGTGCTCTTGTCTAGCGACAGTGTCCTATTTAATAGTGTAACGAAACGCCACTGGTTTTCTTCGAGAAAAATCGAGATAGAAGTGAGGAATATACGGGAACCGGCGATGCGAATGTTCTGGCAATTTCTAGGCTCAAAGAGGGTATATAAAATTGCCTATCCGGCGCGAAGACTTACAGTACATAGTGCAGGATACGAAGTTGCATATGGCGAATAGAAAGCGAGGCGCGAGATTTAAAAGCGGAATAGTTAAAAAGTGTTGAGAAAGTAAATATTTGTGTTGTTTTGTTAACTTTATTGGTTTTAAATAAAGTTGGTGTGAATAGTTATCAGTGTTAAATTATTGCCTGAGAAACAAGAGGGAAAATCCGTAACAATAGTTTTACCACAGAATAAAGAGACAGAAATCACAGAAAAGACAATATGGATATAAGAAATTGGTTACAAAAAGGTAAGTTAAATCATTTTAGTAGAAAATTAAATGTTTAATTAAAACTTTAGAGTCATTCCATTAGAAATGGTTCAAAAATTTGAAAATTGGTTGCTCGACCAGCACCAAATAAAACAAAACTACCATATAATGGTAGCTTATAATGTAGATATGTTATATCCGATGTTAATTTTTGTTCAAAATTATTTGTATCGCAACGTTTGGAAAAAAATTCAATTGCAGCCCTTTATAGAATTGCCAATTGCTCTTTACTCTTTGCTTGTATCTTTGTGAAACAATTTTTATTAGCTTTGGCAAAATATTCTGTGTATTATTAATATAATTTTATATATTTTTCATTATTATGATGCCGAATTTTTTGCTTCTAATTATAACAAAAATTACAATAATGCACCGATTTTGACAGCTGATATCTCAAATGGGACTAAATATAAAACTTGAAATTTTCACATATTAAAGATCAAACAGCACTTATACGTGCTATTAATTTCATTTTGTGTTTTTAATCTAGAGAAAATATTAACATCGGATATAGTATATCCACATTATAAGCTATCATTACATGGTAGTTTTGTTTTATACTAATTTTATACTAGGGACTAAGAACAAGAATGATATTAGGTTATTATTTTTAGGTCAAAATCTCTAAAACGGAAAAAGTTCATGATGACAGTAGTGGAAGTGGAAGCAATGATTGTGATGAAGATGAAAATAAAATGGTCGGAACATCAAAATCGGAATCTATTTTTGAAGGAGGCTCAAGTAGTTCTTCAAATCTACAAGAAGCTGTCTCTGGAACTGGGACCTCTAAACAAACTGAAGAACGCGATGGCTACCATGAAAATGACATTGGTCGTTATGTTAGTTGTGCCAATAATTTGCCTTCTGAAAAAAAGAAGGAACTGTTGACAAACCCTTGGGTTCCATCATTCAATTACGATTTTGCTTCTGATGCCATTCACTTGAAAAGAAAATTTAACCATCGCTGGTTAAATCAATACAGGTGCTCTATGTTTGTATTGTGTTTTATTTCCGCCAAGAATTGCTACAGTTAAAGGAGTTTTGGGGTCATTTATGGTAAGGCCTTACATGAAGTTTAAGGATATACATGAAGATTGTAGAAAGCACGTTGGCAGCCATTACCACAAATCTTCAACAGCTGCTGCAAAAGCATTTCTTGAAAATGCTCCTGTTGATGTCCAGTTACAAATAGGGCACCATAAGACGATTGAAGAAAATAAACAAATATTGTCAGCAATTATTTCATGCATAATATTTTGTGGTATTCATGATTTGCCGCTTAGAGGAAAACAAGGAAATGAGGGAGTTTTCTTTGACCTTTTAAATTTGAGGATTGACTCTGGTGATGAGAAGCTAAAGAGCCACTTGGATAAATGTCAAAAAAACGCAGTCTATACCTCACCAACAATTATGCGGTGAAGTTATCAAAGAAAAAATAATCGAAGACTGTAAACGGTCAAAAGCTTATGCTGTAATGGCTGATGAAACAGCAGATATCGCTGGAAAAGAGCAACTTTCTATTGGATTAAGGTTCTATGATGAAAGCCAAAAAATAATCAGGGAGGAATTTGTAGACTACATTGAGTTAAAATGTCAAGATGCTTCTACAATCGCTAGCGCAATTCAAAGTTATTTAGAAGATAATAATTTTTCCGCCGATAATTGTGTGGGATTGGGATTTGACGGGTGTTCCACGATGGCCGGCAAAGAAGGTGGTGTAGAAGCCATTCTTAAAAAAAAGTACGCTAAATCTTTATTTTTCCATTGCTTCAGCCACAGACTAAATCTTGTAGTCAATGATATTAGCAAGCTACCAGAAATAAGAAACACAATTGCAACGGTTAAAGACACAATAACCTTCTTTCGTGAACCGCCAGCCCGTAGGAAATCGGTTCCAAATCTTTCAAGGCTCTGTGAGACCAGATGGTCGGAAAAATATAAGAGCATAAAAAAATTTTCAGAAAGCTTCACTGACATTGTTAAAGCACTAGAACATCTATCTGTCGAAGGAAACTATGCAACAAGAAAATCTGCCTACCAATTGCACTGTGCAGTTACTAAACCAATATTCATCTTAGGCTTAAACATAATTGCAAGATACTCTGCAATTTTGGAACCCGTTGTAAACGTTTTACAAGGTAAAAGTATGGATTTCGTTATGGTGAAGAAACGTATTGATGATATTCTAGATGTAATCAAAGAAGATCGACATGATGTCGAAAATGTTTCTTATGAATTATTTAAAAAATCCCTTGATATCGTAGAGAAAGTAGGGGTTGAGTTGTTAGTACCACGAGTCACTCAAAAGCAAGTACACAGAAGTAATCCACCATCTGAGTCTGCAGTTGAATACTGGAAGCGGTCAATAATCATCCCCTATCTTGATTCTTTAACTTCGTCTTTGGATGCTAGATTCTCCAACGAAAATACACCTACTTTTGCTTTAACTTATTTTCATCCTTCAAGCATGCTCAAAATGGTTTCAAAAGATTTTAAAAATAATGCAGAATCTTTCATAGAATTTCATAAGTTGGGTGATATCTCTGCAGAATTAGATTTGGGGTACAATATGTGGAAGAAAAAGAATTTAGCAGAAGACAAATTAAAGAACATTGAATTGGCTGCACTTTTGGAGGAAGCTAATGTTTTTTTCCCAGCAACAAGGCACGCACTGCTAATATTAAGTGCTTTCCCATCCACTACTGCTACCGTGGAAAGATCGTCCAATACCCTGCGAAGGGTAAAAACCTGGCTCAGGAGTACAATGGGTGATAACAGACTCACTGGGTTATGTTTGATGAGTGTGCATCGAAAATTTTTGAAGGAAAATCAGGACTGCATAGTGAAGAAGGTTTTGGATAAAGTTAGTTTAAACCCAAGAAAAATGTTATTAGTTTAATTTAAGTATAATTAAAATCTCAAAGTATTTGTTTTCATTTGCCTTTTCTTTTTATCCTAAAATTTTACATTTTGAACGACCATGAACCATGGTTTGCCCCTCCCCCTCCCCTGTTATAAATCCTGACTACGCCCTTGGCAAGATACACCCCCTTTCTCCATAACGAAAATAGGCAACACTGTAAAAACAAAAACATTAATCTATAACAGGTGGACGTTTAAACTTCATGTCAGATATAGGTTAATAGACATGCAAACGTTAATTTAAAAAAAATCCAAATCCGCCCGCTTCTATAAAATATCGATAATACATTGACGCATTTTCAACCTTATTTACAGTCCGCGTGACCAAAGAATGTCTGTACGTTGGATGCGCATTCGTCCAACTTCAAGTCTCTTAAGCACGACATGTCAGTGGCGTCGCCACCAAAAGCGCGTTCCGTTTATTATCATGTATTACACTAATTAATTATTTATTTCTGTTATTAAGTTACACACGTACTTGTTAATTTAACTTTATTACAACAAAACGACAGTGAACCATTTTGTGTCCTATGTGAATTTTAAAGCTCATATTACTCAAATTTATTAGTCAAATATGTATAAACAAAATGCATTTTTTCTTGAGATTACAACAATCTATAACACTTAATATTTTGCATTGTCCTAAATAGCTAAAATACTAAAAAAACATTTTTTTTTAGTTGGCCATCAATTGAATGTTTTAAGCAATTGTTTTTGTTTGTTTACATGTCATAAAATTCAGTAACACAGACACAGACACAGACACAGACACAGACAAGACAAGACACAGACAAGACACAAAGACACAGACACAGACACAGACACAGACACAGACACAGACACAGACACAGACAAGACAAGAAAGACACAGACACAGACACAGACACAGACACAGACACAGACACAGACAAGACACAGACACAGACACAGACACAGACACAGACACAAACAAGACACAGACTCAAACACAGACTCAGACTCAGACAGAACAGACACAGACACAGAACAGACAAGACACAGACACAGACACCACACGCACTCACCACGCCCCAAACACACACCCAACACACACATATCCAGGCATCATGCCCGATCTTGACGAAACTTGTCCATAAGTTGTAAAATGAGTTGTCGTCGATTTAGGTGGAAAAAAGTCGATTGCATAACCTCGCACTCGCACACGATTGCACTCGCACCGCTCTCGCACTCACTCACACACCCCACCCTACGCCCAGACCCACACCCACACCCACCCTAACACCCACACCCACACCCACCCACCCACCCCACACACACACACACACACACACACACACAACACAGACACAGAACAGAACAACAGACACAGACACCGACCGACGCAGACGCAGACGAGACAGACACAGACACAGACACAGACACAGACACAGACACAGACACAGACACAGACACAGACACAGACACAGACACAGACACAGACCCTCAGACTCAGACAGTCACAGACACAGACACAGATACAGACACAGACACAGACACAGACACCGCACGCACCACCACGCAACCCCAACACACCGACACACATATCCAGGCATCATGCCCGATCTTGACGAAACTTGTCCATAAGTTGTAAAATGAGTTAGTAAGTCGATTTAGCGATAGTGAAAAAAGTCGATTGATAATTTATACCTACACATGTAGTTTGAAAGAAAAAAAAAATAAAACTGCTGACGTTTGTTCAATGTTAACAAATGTTTTTGGGAAATATAATGTAACAAAGACCGTTATTTGTTTGAACTTTAGAGCGTAATATAGCATGTAAAACTGTACCGATTTCTAAATGTATTAGAATCAATTTGATTTTTAAGAATTATTAATTTTATTAAATACATAAAAAAAAGTGTATCTCGAGTAGGATTTGAACCTACGACCTGTGCTTTGCTGAGCACCGCGAACCAACTGCGCCATCAAGGCAAGCCCCAATCTATGTAAATTTTGTCTTTATGTATGTACAACTGATGTAAATTCTAAATAGAATGAGATTACAATCAAATTACTTATATTAATGCAATGTGAGCCTGCTATATCGCAAGGATTCACACATACCAAAGCAACTTGACTAATATTAAATTCAGTTCTTCATAAAAAGACAAAATTTAATAGATTGGGGCTGAATCCTTGATGGCGCAGTTGGTTAGCGCGGTACTCTAAAAGTACAGGTCGTAGGTTCAAATTACGGAGGTAAACTTTTAATTATCTATTTAATAAAATTAATAATAATTTTTAATTACATATTTACCTTTGAACTTATTCGTTCATAACAAAACTTGTAATAATTTGATTTTATTTAATTAAAATGAATATTTAACTAAAATGTGTTTTTTACGTTTCTTTTCAATTAAGGTAAAATATATAAAAACATCTCAAAATTACCTTGAGGTCAAAACGACCGGTGACGGCAGTTTCAGGTATTTACAATAGTCGGCGGTGCTAGTGTTAAATAATGGTAATGGCTTCTTTAACACTTAATCTAATATATCGTTTGCAATAAGAACACTAGGAATTTGTACTTTGTTAAGTAGAACAACCATGATCTTCGACTTTCCTTAATAAAGCATAGCGTCACTTTCCCTATTTTATTTTAGTTTGCATAATTGCAAGTGATGCTACCCACTTGGGCCACTTAATAAAGACACTAAAATATTTGTCCTAAAAAATTTCAATAAGTTTCAACTCAACTAGTACATAGCGCAAGTAAAACTGTACATGTAATAAATAAAACCGATAGGAATAGTGTATAATTATCGCTAATTGTATACGTATTAGATAGTAAACCATGTATATTTGCACATATTAAAACGCGGAAATCAAATATACCGTATAGATTCTTAATAATACTAAATGTGCAATAACTCCGCTTTATAAAATTATGCAAAACATTAAACAATAACATTATGCAAATTAATTAATCATAACTAAACTAGTTTTAGAATGTAATTAAGTCTAATTGACAAACGCAAGGATAAAACGTCAATTAATTTTAAAGAAATAAACATTTTGTAGGTAATTATACTAAATGGAAAGGCTGATTAATATTAGTAGTAACCAATAAGTTGAATGGAGTTTCTACTGACCTACTGAAGAGAGTACTGTTCGAGTTTCATTTAATTCAGTACGTTTGTTGTATTTACCTGGACTCGTGTATTTCATTTCAAGTGTTCGCTAAGATAAGTTGGAGCTCCTTTAAAAATATTCAAATTTTCCAAATAGAATTTTCTTTCTTGAATTTTCTGAAAAAAAAGTTACACTTTGACAAATAAAAAAAAAATGTAACGCGTAATTATTTTTTATACATTTCGGAAAAGCCAGACGTGATCTAAGTTTTTTAAATTAATTTAAAATATGATATTTACAAGTGCGTTTTTTGTGTTGTGCATTATTGGAACGCAAGGAAAGCCGTCGTTTTCGTTAAATTTTCCGCCGTTGGGATTTTTTAGTGGCTTTATCACTTCAAGGGCACAAGACAAGCTATTGTGAAGGAGTATTCCGGAAGAAGAATTAAAAATGATTCTTTATTAATGGTTTATTTTCACGATCAAACAGTTGCCATTACTGAATTAGGACCAAAAAAGCTACTCCTGAATTGTGAATTAATCGAAATCTAGTAAGTATTCTTGTTTTTTTGTAAAACAAACCGAAATAGTTTTATAAACGCCCTGTAGAGAATACTTTAAACCGATTACTATTTTAATTATTGATTATTATTGTATAATTTATTAAAGCGTTTAGGAATTATCAAACTACATCAATACATATACCGTATAATTTAAACCGATAGTACGGAATATCCTTGCGTTTTTTATTATTTTATAATAAAATTCGCTACACTAAAATATTTAATCTATAATTGGAAAAATATCAAATTTTGTTTAACTGTTTTTAATTAAAAATGCAAGTTATCGTTCAGTTTAACGATATACAATGCGTTCAAAAATAACCGAAAATTATAAGTAGTGTAATATTCCAAGTGTCACTCTCATTCAAGAAAAAAAATTATCTAATAGGTGTATCTTGATTTTATTAACAATAATGCTACAGGCTACGCTGTTAATTGAATGAGATAGGAATGGATGATGGTGTGACAGGTAAACAATAAAATTATTAAAATTAAAATTAACCTGCTTTGCACGAGATTCATTCAACCCGTTAATTACCAACTGGGATTAAATCATCAAGAAAGCCCAATTTATTAACCAATAAGCAATTTTACGGATACATAATCAAAGAACGAAGAAAAGGTTCAATAAGGAAATATAACAATTAAATAACGTTAAAATGCGTACAACATTATAAAATAAAGTAAATGAAAAGCAGTATAAACACAAACAACGCAACATTCAAATCGCAACCACAATTGAATCATAAATAAATCACAATTACAGTTGTGACACCAAACGTGTTATGTGGTGGTTGTCTAACCAATCATGTCGGTAGTTAACTGTAAATTAAAAAGAAAAATAATAATGCTGATTATTACACAAAAATATATTTGGTGTAGAACACACAACTTTCCAACGTATAAAGCAGAAATTAAAAGGAGTGAAATAATTTTAATAATATTCTTTGTAGAATAATTATACACCCCCTTTCTCCATAACGAGAATAGGCAACACTGTAAAAACAAAAACAATAATCTATAACAGATGGACGTTTAAACTTCATGTCAGATATAGGTTAATAGACATGCAAACGTTAATTTAAAAAAAATCCAAATCCGCCCGCTTCTATAAAATACCGATAATACATTGACGCATTTTCAACCTTATTTACAGTCCGCGCGGCCAAAGAATGTCTGAACGTTGGATGCGCATTTGTCCAACTTCAAGTCTCTTAAGCGCGACATGTCAGTGGCGTCGCCACCAAAAGCGCGTTCCGTTTATTATCATGTATTACACTAATTAATTATTTATTTCTGTTATTAAGTTAAGTTAATTTAACTTTATTACAATTATTGCAACAAAACGACAGTGAACCATTTTGTGTCCTATGTGAATTTTAAAGCTCATATTACTCAAATTTATTAGTCAAATATGTATAAACAAAATGCATTTTTTCTTGAGATTACAACAATCTATAACACTTAATATTTTGCATTGTCCTAAATAGCTAAAATACTAAAAAAACATTTTTTTTTAGTTGGCCATTAATTGAATGTTTTAAGCAATTGTTTTTGTTTGTTTACATGTCATAAAATTCAGTAACAATTATGTATTGTTATTCTTATTTCGTTTCCGATTATATTTTTTAAAAAAGGTGACTAAAATGAATAATTTTCAAAATTATGAAAAATTAAATATGCTTGAGTGCTACATTGAGAGTAATAAAAATAAAGACGCAGCTCTAGACTTATGTTTTGAGCGTTATCCAGAACGACGACAGCCAGAACAACAAATATTTGAAAGATTATATCACAATTTAAGTGAGTATGGATCATCTGGAAAACCAAGAAGTAAGATTTACAATAAGACAAATAGAGCAAGAGATGAAATAAATACATTAGCTTGTGTTGCTGCTGATCCGACGATATCTAGCCGTAATATTGATAAAGATATTGCCACAAGTAAATCTAAAGTTTTAAAAAGGTTAAGAAAGCATAAGTATAAACCATATAAAATAAGAAAGGTTCATAACTTACATCCTGGAGATGAAGAGCGGCGTTTAACATTTTGTCATTGGTATTCGCAGCAGATTAATCGGAATCCCAATTTTTTTCAAAATATAATATGGACCGACGAGGCTTTTATATCTAGCGAAGGAATTTTTAATCGACATAATAATCGATATTGGTCAAACATAAATCCTCATCAGACGGTCGCCAGGATACAACAAGGACGGTTTGGGTTCCATGTATGGGTGGCGCTATTTCAAAACAGAGTCCTTAAGTACAGAATTTTTAATGAAAATTTGAATGCTCAAGGATACATCCAAATTTTGTAAGAATGTGTAATAATGGAGTTGGATAACATGCCATTAGCTGCAAGAAATAATGTTTATTTACAACAAGACGGTGCTCCAGCACATAATAGCCACATGGTAAGGGACTTACTAAATGTCAATTTTGGCGAAAATTGGCTTGGTACATATGAACCAAACAGATGGCCTCCGCGTTCCCCCGACCTGACGCCACTCAACTTTTATTTTTGGGGATCTATCAAAAATAAAGTCTATAAAACCCGAAGTAATACTGTAGAAGAACTCAGAGCAAATTTTATTAATTGCATTGGAAGAGTGCTAAATATTCAAATCTATAACGCCACTCGTTCAGTTACAAGCAGAGCCCAACAATGCATCGAGCAGAATGGAAGACAATTTGAGCACCTTTTGTGATTAACCACCTATGCTAATTGTTATATATAAGTATTTGAAATAATTACTGTTGAGTTGTTATAAATCTTTTCTTGTTTTTTTTGTAGTTGTTGTTTTAGTTTATTAATGTTTTATTATTGTTATTATCTGCAATTATAAAATAAAGAATTGATTAAATCCATGGCCAACTAAAAAAAATGTTTTAGTATTTTAGTTTTAGACAATGCAAAATATTAAGTGTTATATATTGTTGCAATCTCAAGAAAAATGCAATTTTTTGAGATTATCAGATACAGGGTGTCCCATTTAAGAAAATGCTACTTTTGATAATATCTCAAAAAATCAAACATATATTTTTTTAAGAACGCCACTGGATTCAACGTAAAAAGTCATAACACTTTCGTATCCAAAGCTTTTATTTATCTCCATAAATAACCGAGTCATGAGAGATAATAGAAACCAATTTAGTTAGCGTAGATCCGATTGAGCCATTAAACTAAACACTAAAAAAGAGAAGGGGCCACGTATCTTAGTTTTTTTGTATCTCTTACCGTTTAGCCTATACCCTATAATATTAACGAAAAAAAACAACCCTGTACAGTTATTTGAAAAACTTACACCCCACATATACCTTGAAACAATTAAAAGAAACCGTGTCTGAAGCAACAAAAGTGTCTGTTAGATCAGTGGCAAATATTATTAAAGAGGGTGAAGGTCTAACAGAAGAGGGAAAACCAAGATTTTCAACTCCAGGCAAGAAACGCCCACGTCCGTCTCCTGTGACCGACTTGGAAGATTTCGAAAAGAGCCTTTTTCGCAATATAGTATGTAATTTTCACAAGACCGAGGGTGCACGGGTGACAATTCCTGCTCTACGCGAGAAACTCCACAATGACTTAGGTTGGCATGGTAGTGCTACATCTTTACGTGTTACATTAAAAGGCCTGGGATTTCAATGGCATCGAACTGAGAATAATAGAAAACTTTAATAGAGAAGAACGATATAAGGGCTCTAAAATTACTTACTTACAAAAAGTTCAATTCTACCGAGAATTAAATCGTCCAATTATCTACATGGACGAAACATATGTTCATAGTGGACACACAATCAACGTCGTAGAGTGATGGCACAACTAACGGACTGCTGTCTGCAATTTCCAAAGGACCAAGAATGATTGTGGTACATGCAGGAGGTGAAATGGGTTTTTACCAGGTTGTAGTCTAATATTTAAATCAGGAACTAGCAGCGGAGACTATCACGACGAGATGAATGATAGCAACTACGAAAAATGGTTACGTGAGAAACTTTTACCAAACTTGCCTCCACAATCGGTTTTGGTTATTGATAATGCGCCGTACCATAATGTTCAGGTGGATCGTGCTCCAACAAGTATTTCGAAAAAGACAGATATGGTGAACTGGTTAATCGAGAAAAAAATACCGTTCACTCCTTTGATGTACAGACCACAACTTTACGAAATAATTAAGCTACACAAAAAGGAACATATAACTTACAAGTGTGATTGTATATTAAGTAATGAAGGACATACGGTGCTGCGACTACCTTTCTATCACCCGGACTTAAACCCGATTGAGTTGATTTGGGCTCAAGTGAAAAATAATGTTGTAAAGAGAAATACTACCTTTAACTTCAACCACGTTAGAAGATTGTTAGAAGAAGAATTAGCGGCTGTTACTCAAGAAAACTGGCAAAAGTGCGGTAAGAAGGTAATCGACCAAGAAAAAAAAATTTAGAGAACGAAATACTGATTGACGTATAAGTCGAAAAACTGGTGAATTTAGAGGACGATTCAGAAACTGAAAGTGGCTGGTCTAGTGATGAATGATTGTGTGACTTATTTGTTAATAGTATTTAATATTATTGTAGTAGGTAATTATCGCAGTTTGAGTAACTTTTCCCCCAAAGTGTATGGAAATATAAAAATTGATTACCTAAGAAATATCATAATTTTTTTAAATTCTGAATAATACTCTTAAAATACAGCCTATTCTGTTTCTATAATTAAAAATCGAACTTATACTTTTTTGATTTTCATAAACGATTAAACTGTTGTGTTCATTTGTAATTCAAATATAAAATTTATTACTTGTCAACATGGTTATTTTTTTATTTCATAAATGTTTAAACTATTACTGTTCATATGTATTTCAAATAAATAAAATATTTTAAAATTTCTTGTAGTTTGGTGACGAATAATTCTTTTGCCGCGCGGACTAATTCATTTTTAGGCTTTGTATTAAGAAATTTTATAAAGAAAAATAAATGTAAAATTAAATTTTCTTTAACAATATACAGTCAACCTCACTTAAGACGAGCACGGATAACACGAGATTCTGGATATAACGAGCGTTTCGTAGGTAAATGATTGCAATTGTATTAGTTTACGTACTAATTTTTCTCGCTTATTACGTTCACGTTTCACGGTAAAGACGAAAAATTTCAAATTTTGTAGTAGTTTTTATATACATACTAAAAGCCGTTTCAAGTAAATATTTGTTTAGAATTTTTGTGATTTCCGTAATTACGTTTCACAGAAAAGACGAACACATTTTAAAAGACTTAAAATAGATTGCCTACTGCTTAGAATTCGCTTATGCCTTCCGGCTTACCAATTTAACTGACGTGAAAAAGTTAAAAAAGTGTACTAGAGATGATATTGATAAAGCGCTAATTGTGTGGTTTAAAAACCAAAGAAGTTCCGGTTTACCCATTTTGAAAGCGCAGGCTGAGAAGTTCGCAGAACAATTAAATTATACAGACTTTAAGTGTAATAATGGGTGATTGATCGCTTTAAAAACCGCAATAACATTGTGTATGGCAAAATAAATGGCGAAGCGAAATCAGTGGACACTAACGTTACAGGTGAGTGGTTAAAAAGTGTTTGGCCGGAATTACGACGAAAAATTAAATAATGAAAACATCTACAACGCTGACGAAGCCGGACTATTTTTCAATTTAACGCCAGATACCACTTTAAAATTTAAAAATGAAAAATGTATTGTTGGAAAAGTGTTGAAAAATCGTTTTAATTTGCGCCAATATGACGGGAAGTGACAAAAAAAAATTGTTGGTAATCGGAAAATCACGAAATGCTAGCTTTTTTAAAAATGTTAAGTGCCTACCAGTTGACTACACCTCTAACAAGAAAGCTTGGATGACGTCTACAATTTTTGAAGAAGAAATTAGAAAATGGGATAATAAATTACGACGTAACAATCGAAAGATTTTATTATTGGTTGATAATTGCCCAGCGCATCCTGAATTGCAAAATTTAACCAACATCACCCTTATTTTTTTACCACCAAACACAACGTCTGTCCTTCAACCCATGGACCAAGGGATTATCAGGAGTTTTAAAAATTTCTACCGCCGCTTATTAGTGTTACAGTTAGTCGATCGAATGGAAAATAAACAGGGTCTTAAAATAAGCGTGTTAGATGCAATTCGCCAAATGAGTGATGCATGGGATAATGTGACCCCCACAACAATTCAGAACTGTTACAAAAAAGCTGGTTTTCTTTCTGCTGAAAATGAAAGTTTCGAAGAAGAAGACGATCTTCCTTTATCTACTTGGTTAGAAAGTAGAGACATCAATAATTTTCAAAATTGCGCGTCCTTGGATGACTACGTAGATATTGATGCCGATGTGATTACTTCAGGTTTAAAAACTGACGAAGAAATTATACAAGAAATTACAGAACGGGAAGCTGACAGTGATGAAGGTGATGTAGACAGTAATGAGTGTGATAAACCCATGCCTGTTACACTCGCTAAAGCAGGCGACGTATTGGTATTATTGACGCGGTTTTTTGAGGAAAACGGTAGTAGTGAGCAAATATTTAAATCTATAAGTGTTTTAAGAGTAGTCTCAATGATGTTAAATTTAAACCAAATCGTCAGCTAAAAATAAATGAAATTTTTAATAACTCTCCTAATGCTTAAGAGATATTCCGCTTTTTAATGCAAAATAATGTATTTTTATGCGTAATAAACAATATTTTTAAAAAGTATTCTTTTTAATTTTTAGAGTTTCTCGGATATAATATTTAACGGATATAACTAGCAAAAATTAGCAGTCCCAGGGATCTTGTTTTAACCGAGTTTCACTGTATTTACACACTTTTGATACACACACCCACACAAAAACACACAAAACACATAAATCTACAACTCACAAATCTCAGTCTGGGAAAAACTGTCTCTAAGCGCCACCATAATCTTAAATTTTGCTTAAATGAGTAGTCTTAGGCGGGATGTTAAATCTGACTGTGGAAGACAGGATTGCAGCCTACTCAGTAAAACCATTCACCACTCAAATTCAATCACACTTCAAATTGATCCAAAAGCTTAAGAAAATTTTGAAATACACGGGTCATCGTAAACTTATTGAACACACCCCGTACATATGAAAATTCCAAATCATAAAAGGTTAATTTGAATACTTTTTAAGTATCCCACGTATACCTACAAATTTATATTTCTAACTGTTATAAAACTCTAAAGCAAATAAACAATACCCAATTCAGAAAAGAATCAAAATGATAAAAGTCGGTTTAATAATTTTTATCTCAACAAAATATTCGATAGTTGCTCAAAAATTTAAACATAGAACGGTCAGTACTTTCATCATAAATAATATCTTTATATTTTATTATATTTAATCGTATTTAGACATTCATCAATAGGTTTATATTTTAATACTTCAAATCTGTAATTTATGCTTAATAAAATATTCTGTGTAGGGTTCTGTATTTGATTGACGGTAAAATAATTCAACGTAGTTAAAATAAAATTTTGTAATCGATCTGGCTCATTACGCAATTTCAAATCGATGATTAAACTCAAAAATAAACAAAGATTAATTTCAATTATTAATGGTGTCTCTCGTTAGGTAAATTTGGCACCGATAAATGCTACAAATTTTATCTCGTCTGACACAAATGAATAACAAAGTAAATTAAATAGTGGGTATATATTGACAAATTTTCAATTGTAAATATGTACAAACACGTGGCTTAAAACCACAAAAATTCAATGCTTAAAGGTTTATAGTTCCCCCAAAATCTTAATACTAAACACGTTAAAAATAGATCAAATTCTATTATCCCATTTACTCACAATGAACGATGATTAACGCAACAAGCAAAAATGAATCCAAAGATAATCGTACTTGTATCTGTTAAACAAAACCTAAAACTAATTTTTACACATTCCGTAGGTATAGTGTAGTCCATGTAGTCTGCTTCTAGTAATCCTTTTTAAATTTGCAACACAGAAAACAGCCATGTCCGTTAATGTATTCGGCTGTAACACTCGCGAACGCAGTGTCTATCGTTCACTCGCGTATCTCAATTGGGCTCTGCTTTAACATAACATCCCAGGTTATGCTTTAATGTTTGCCCTTCAAAACGTTTAACACAATGAAGAATGTTTACTTCCATTTAAATATATTAATACTCTTATTTGCTTTTTACAACTGACTTATATTGCTAACGATTGTATACATTTTACATGTACTTCCTTCAATACCAATGTTAATCACGCGAACTTTTAGTTCGATTACTTAAAAGGTTACTTTAGGATTTCTTTATATTATTATCGTCGCACGCTCTACTTGAAGAAAATCCTATTATTTGTTTCAACTCACAATAAACAATTTATGAATATCTATATGATTTATTCCATTTTGGGTTATTCCAGCCACTTTATATGTGCTGCTACTGAACTACAATTTCATAAACAAAATCCAAACTGACCATTCTAATGGTCCCTCAAAAACAACGCGTGCGGTCTTTACTTAACTTTCACCCATCGATTCTGATTAACTAACTCTTCAATTGGGCACACGCTAATATACCTTCTGCCCGCCATATTACCAAAACGTCACAACTCACCTATCAAAAATGAGATCTTACGCGTTTCTTTGCCATGTCGACGTCCGACAGGAAACCACCGTTACGCAAATTAAGAAGAACGTGGCCATCTTAAATTTACTTTTAAATTCACATTTACATTTACTCTGTACCTTAACCAGATCATATCTCAACTTTCTGTGTCAATTTTGCATGTGAGCGATCCCTATTTCCGCACAATTTAGGAAATTCAATCACATTCTAACCACTTCATTCTTGAATATGCGTTAGATTTTCCTGTTGCACATTATTACTAAAATTTCTACAAACAAAACTATGCCTACATATTCCTTACTGCACGTTAATACAATATCAATATATCATAATCTTACTCACTCGTACGTCTACAACATTTCTTCAATCCAAATTCTTTCATACACAGTAGCAATTTGGTAGTCTCTTACCAACACTTACCAACTTACATTCTGCATACATCACAAAAACATGTTATCCTGCAAACTCACTTAATAAGTTACATTCAAAATACGTTACATACGTTATCAAAATACTGGACATACACGATGCGCCAAAATAATCTTACAATATACACATACGCACACACACAGATACACACACACGTACATTGTGTATAGTACAATCACCTAAATAGCAATAATACAATGGTAATAACAATATACCATTCTAAACTACACTCAGAAAAGAACGAAAAATAGACAATTGTACAATTGTATCGTGAATGAAATCAGCTCTTTCACGCACACACACACACACACACACGCACACACACACACACACAACACACACGAACACACATACACACACATACATACACTGGCACACATACAGACTCACTGACACGCGCACACACCAAACACACACACACTCACACACACACGCGTGGGCGCACACACACGCACACACATACATACATACATACATACATACATACACACATACATGCATACATACATACATATACACATACATACACTCGCACACACACGCACACATGCAGACTCACTGATACACAGGTACACACAGCACGCACCCACCCACACACACACACACACACACACACACACACACACACACACACACACACACACACACACAAACATCGGGACAGATATTGCCGAAACTTTATCAAACGTTATTAAATGAGGTAATACGTCGATTTAGCATTATTGAAAACAAAGTCGATTGCATACCTACAAATGTACCTCTAGGTTGGAAGGTAATAACACAAATAGTGCAATTACATAAATAACAATAAGGTAACGGTAATAATAGGATGCCGTTTCCAACTACACTTAAGAACACAAAAATAGGCAACAGTTACACCCATTTGTATCGTGAATAAAAGCAACTATTTGATTACATCCAGAAACTGCTTCTAATAAACCCCACGCCTCCGTCGTTAAATTTCTCCCAAAGTTCCAGAAGGAACGAAAACAGTCTTACTGTACAAGATCTTAAGTACGAACGTGGTATAGTATCGTTGATACTAACATACATCCCCCCCACAGACACATGTGCGCGTACACACACACACACAGGCACACACACACACACACACACACACACACACACACACACGGACGGACGGACACGGACACACACAGACTCACACACACAACGAGACACGCGCGCACACACACAAACACACACTATCTCTCTCTCTCTCTCTCTCTCTCTCTCTCTCTCATACACACACGCACGCACGCACCCACACACACACACAAACATTGTGGCCGATCTTGGCGAAATTGTGTCAATGAGGTAATAAGTCGATTTAGCGTTAGCGAAAAAAAAGTAGAATGCAGAACTTTCTATACCTACATATGTATATGTAGATCAAAAGGTAATAAAACAAGTAGCACAATTACCTAGATAGCAATGAGGCAACGGTAATAATAATATGCCATTTTAAATTACACTTAGGTAATAAGAATAACAGAAAAATAGACAAAAAATTGACCACAAACAATTGTATCATGAATAAAAGCAGCTGTTTCAGAAAGATGTGATAAAAACCAAAATTTCCTTCTAATAAACCCCACGCCTCTGTCGTTAAATTTCTCCCTCCAGAAGAAATCAAAACAGGTTTAATCACACCATTTTAAATACGTACGCGTTGTCGTTCTAAAGTAAACGTGGATACTAACATACATATACCACACACACACACCCGCACGCGCACACTGACTCACCGATACAGACTCACACACGCGTGCGTGCGCGCGAACGCAACTACCTAAATATCAATACGGTAACAGTAATAATAAGATGCCGTTTTCAACTACATAATTGTATCGTGAATAAAAGCAGCCTTTCACCTAATCTCAAAAATACGTTCGTACAATTGCAATAAATTACATATATGAAGAAATCAGTTTATAGACAAACAATTCTAAATAAGCTGGCTAAATCAAATACACTTAAAAACTCATTATAACAAAGATTTGCAAGAGTAAGGTGAAAATAAAACAGTTACGCTAACAAAGTGACCGACTCGTAAGCAATAACACCATAGAGGTTAGTAAACAATCAACAATGCTAAATTATACCCGCAAGAAGGGTAGCGCCGTATGGTCTAACACGGTTCTTCAAACAGATAAAAACTTAATAAGCGTGTTTGCGAGATAGCATATTAGCAATTAAATTACTACCGCATTGCTACTTTTTCTTATCAAGAGACATTGTGTGCGATTTCAGTATCTCGTAATAATTAAATACTAACTTTTTGCAAAGCAATGACCAATTTTGTATAAGTTACACCAGCTTGTTGAATTGCTCGCTGTGACCATTTAAATACTTACTTACGCTTGAATATAATCCTTTTATTAATCACTGAATGGGTTAAGGTACGTAAAATCAAGACGATGGCGATTATTTGCAGATATGAGTTGTTCATAAATCCACTTCGCGGATTAAAATAATGGTAATTATTTATCGATATGTTTGCTTACACGACCACTTTATTGTTGCTCAAAACTTACAAATTACATTAAAACCAACAGAAAAAAGAAAAGAACAAATCCGTGAGTTTAGTTTTTTACTAAACCGCGAACGATAATATATATGACCACAACATTTACAATTATGATCAGTAACAAAACAATGGAGTGTCTCGTCGCCGGTACGGCTGAATCAAACCTCTAACTGCAACTAACTGTTTACCCTCAAATCTTGCTCTTTTTCAAAAGTTATTGAATTGTAATAAAAAAAAACGCGTAAGAATATTCCGCACTTTCTTACCTTCTAAATTAAAGTAAGTGTTAATTTTTGAAATATTGACATCGTTATCGAACAGACCCGTTTTTTTTTGCCGTAAGTGCCAGTGTAATTAATGACTATCCGGCGACATTTTGCCCAATCTCGTGTGCTTTAATGTTTATCAAATATTTCTGAAACAGCTGTATATTTTCACGACATAAAAATACCAATATATAGACCTTAATCATATATATTAATTATTTGCCATGTAATTTTTTGATTCAACGCGTAATTTAGCGGCAAACGCATTCCAAGGTAGAATTTAAGTGTCCCTTCAACTTTTTTCAAGATCTGAATAATGATTAATGTTATAAGAAAATGTGTAGACATATTTTTCAAAGAAAATTAATTTTAAATAAGTGAAATAAGTGTAAAAATATGATTGAAAATACTTAAACTGAATTATCGATATTTTTATAAAAGCGGGCGGTTTTGGAAATTTTTTTAAGACGGTATCTAGGTGTCTATTAACCTCTATCTGACATGAAGTTTTAAATGTCCATCTTACAGATTATTATTTTTGTTTTTACAGTGTTATTTTACTGTGTAAAACTAAGTAAATCTTTTCTAGAAGTTGTAGGATACTTTTACGTCGGTAATAGCAAAATAAGTGTCTGGTTGCTATTGCTAGTCAAAAATTAAGCTGAAGTAAAAAATTTTAAGCACGTTTATTAAAGCGAAAAACAATATGATAACTAAGAATTGTATGTGCTCGGACGATAATCCAGGTGAGTGGAGGTGTCTTCCTCTGGAGACCTGGATTCCTCCCGAAGATAACTCGACCAGAGTCAGCGGTCCAAGGGATCTCAGTGGTATCGTCGGTACGTTGGTGATTTTGGCGGTAGTTGGGGTGGTGGAGCCTGCAATTAAAACAATAATGGGGAGGGGACGGCAGAATACGAAAACAAAAAAATTATTTTCTGAAGTGATAGTAAAAAAAGGAGTTTTAATTAAAAACATTGCACGCACGGTGTAACAAAAACTGGTGTTGATTCTCCAATGTAATAACAAACTAACATATTCTTAAAGAAAACAAATGCTGAACGGTAACATAAAAAATTAGGTTCAAAAGCTAATTTTTAAAACCAAATGACTAGGAGCTCAATTTCTATATTTATAAAAATATAATTATTCTAAACTTTTAACCGCTAACGTCTGGTCTGTGAGACTCCAGCTGTGTTGTATTATTTTTAATTTTCGCTAGGATTTTTTCTCCGCTGTGGGTGTTCGTGTATGAGTGGAGAACTTAATGGTGTGTAAGCTGGCTTTGTGAACGCACGCGTTGTTTTTGGTAGAGTGCTATCATCGATCTCCGAGACCTCACTTTGGCAGTTAAGTGACAAAATCAGTTTTTGAAAATTTAAGCGATCCAGTTTGAAAATGAACAAAAATAAAAAAAAGATGATGAAAATGTGGTATTTGAAGAAAGTTAGGACGATATTTGAGATGAAGGGTAATGGAAGAAATTCATGAAGAAAATTCCGATGCGGATTACCCCGATAATGAAAATAGTTCAGGAAGTGAGTCAGAAGAACCCACAGAACACACAGAAAGCTTCTACTATGGAAAAGAACAAGTTTACGTGGTAAGATTTTCAGTTTTTGTACGGTTGGATTATTTTCATTACCTTTTTTTAGGCGTAAAGATAAAGCCTCTGTAAATGTTAAAGCTAGACAGCATAACATTGTTATTACGTTACCTGGATTACATGCAACAGCAAAGCAACTCGGTACAAATCCAAAGCTCGAAGATGTATGCTCAATTCTTTTTTCACAAGACATGGTCACAGTAATAATTAATACCCCAAATAGCCCTGTACTAGCCACAGTTGATACAATCGAAAAAAATTCTTGGGTATTTTAATACATTCCGCTGTGTTTAAATCAGGAAATCTGAGCGTCAATTCTCGTTTTGCCACAGACGGTACAGGCTGTACTATGTCAAAACGACGTTTTGAATTTCTTCTTACCGTGCTTCGCTTTGATGACGCTACTAGTAGAAAAACAGACAAGAGCAAGGAGACCCAGTCCCTCATATTTCAAAGATATTTGATACATCTATTGAAAATTCGCAAAGTGTCTTTTCTCTAGGAACAAATGTAACTATTGACAAGACGCATATTGCGTTCAGAGGTCGTTGTAAATTTAAGGTATACATGTCAAAAAACCTGCAATATATGCGTAAAAATTATGTGCCTTACTGATGCTCGTAACAACTACCTCTACAACGCAAATATTTATTCTGGGAAATGTTCAAATTCAATATCATTGGTTGCGAGTGAAAAACAGTTGAAAATTCCTACCCAAGCTGTCATAAGATTGTCCAAACCACTCCAAAAGACAAATCGTAACATAACTGCCGACAATTGGTTCAGCTCTGTGCAAGTGGTTACAGGAGTTACAAAAAAGGGGCTTAACGTATGTTAGGACTGTCAGAAAGAATCAAGTGGAAATTCCACCACAATTTCAAGCCAATAAGGATCGACAGGAAAAAAGTAGCAAATACGGATTCAATAAAGACATAACTTTGGTTTCGTATGTACCGAAGTCGTCAAAATCTGCAATTTTAATTTCATTCATGCACCACAGAAAATCAACTGATTCGGTTTCCGGAATATACGAAATAATTGAGTTTTAACACTCGGATAAAAGTGGTGTTGAGATCTTGGACAAGAAAGATGCCAATTACAGTCAAAGTCGTAGGTAGAAGGAGGGCACTTGAATCTCTGACGTCATAATTAACTAAAAGTGGTGGGGGGTGAAGTGGGGTTAATCAAAAGTTGGGGGTTTCCAGATGATTGATCGTGTGCGCGCATACAGCCCTAGGTCGATCGTTCTGATTGGAGATCTAATGGCAGACCACGCCCATCTGGTTTGTGATTGGTCCTTAGACTCCCAGACCTAGTTCTGGTTAGAGGCCTAAAGCGCATGTCTGCATTTAGAGTAGAAAAATACTTATGTGTAATTATAACACAACATTAAAAAATCTGTACAGCTAATTAATTAAATAAAGTAAATAAATAAAATAATATTTAAAACCAGAAACAATCACTTACCCTTATTTTATTGGTTACGTCAATCTCTCGATTCGTGTGCTGTTACGGTTATTATTCAGACACATCTTTTGTAGTTTTCTTTGAGCACCATAAATTTCCAGACCCCATTTTAATCTTTTTAACTTTAACAGTAACTATGTCTATATCTGTAATTATTATAGCATAGCATTAAAACCAGTACAGGAAATTAAATAAAGTAAATAAATAAACTAAGAGTTAAAGCCAGATACAATCACTTATTAGTGTTGTATTGATAGAACTTCTCGGTGTAGGTTGATACACGAGTGAATAACTATTGGTTTTTTGTTATCTACATACTCACAGTACATTCACCTCTGTGTTTTACTAGTTCTAGCGTGTTGGGGAAAAACTACTAGTCACCTAATAGTATAAAAAAGACATACAAGTCGCCCTTACTTCCAATATTTTCTGGATTCGCCGGTTATGTAACCACAATAACAATCTTTCAAAAATCAATTTTTCGATTCTTGTTTTAAACTATACAGTTATGGCTTATAATTTAATTATACATTGCATTTAAATGCATAATATACAGTACTTAACGACTTCCAACACTAATTAATATAAAGTAAGTTTTTCTCAGTTATGTAACCACAATAACAACCTTTTACTATTCAAATACACAGTGTTGAATTTTATATACAACTTTTTAATTACTTCTCATTTCAATTTTAAGTCGCTAAGTATTTGATCTTTCAACTCAAACACTCAAACCAAATAAATAAACAGATTTTCAACCACACCCCAATTTCAATCGAAAAGTATGGAAATAATTTCAAGCTAAAATATTTTACATGGAAGATCTGGTTTAGCCGAAATAGCGCTGTCAAAAAAGGCCTTGGATTTATAAACAAGTCTGAACGTCGTAAGGCGTTATTGAAAATAGAAAAATGCCTAGATGGTAAATAAGCAAGCCGACTTTCATTGCTAATTTTGATGATACATCTGTGATCTGGCTTTGAGATAAAAAATATCATGACATTAGCTTATCAATCTCAATCAAGACAATTTCGAACAAAAGAGCCTAAGAGTAGGCCACAACCCTTCTAGATGACCAGATCAATCTCAATCGAGTAATCTCAGTCAATCAATCTCGTTCAAATCAAATATTTTGTTCTGTGGCAATTGTTAAAGTGTGCTATGAACAACCCAAATCAATGGATCAAGTTTCACTTTAACCGCAAGGGTAGATAAAGTTGAACTTTCACAGCAAGGGTAGATAAAGTATTTTAATTTTTTTAATATTTTTATTTATATAAATATACAACTTATTTTTCATTATTATCAGTTCTACATACATAAAGACAAAATTTGCATCGATTGGGGCTTGAACCTTGATGGTGCAGTTGGTTAGTGCGGTACTCTAGCAAAGTACATTGCGTAGGTTCAAATCCTACTCGAGGTACACTTTTTATTTATGTATTTAGTAAATTTAATAATCATTTTTAATTACATAGTTACCTTTGAACTTATTCGCTCATAACAAAAACTTATAATAATTTAATGTTAGTCAAGTTGCTTTGGTATGTGTGAATCCTTGCGATATTACAGGCTCACATTCCATTAATATAAGTAATTTGATTGTAATCTCATTATATTTAGAATTTACATCAGTTCTACATACATAAAGACAAAATTTACATCGATTGGGGCTTAAACCTTGATGGCGCAGTTGGTAAGCGCGGTACTCTAGCAAAGTACAGGTCGTAGGTTCAAATCCTACTCGAGGTAAACTTTTTATTTATGTATTTAATAAAATTAATAATAATTTTTAACTTATTTTTCATTTTTATTTGCATTAATAATGACTTCAGTATTGCACTTTACAATATCCAGAAATATCAAATTTTGGAACAGAACCTGTTTCATGTGAAAAACGTACAGCCGACGTAGAGTTACATGAACTTTCTATTCCACAGAGTATTTTCTTTGATACGTCAATTTTTTCGCTACTGAGTCTTCTATATAAGTTTCAGCGACGGAAGATGTCTTCCATCCCTCTATGCGCTTTACTGCCATCAGGTCAGCAGAGCGGCGAAAGCAATGGCCAGTATACATTTCTGAATTCGGTAATTTAAAAAAATCTGCAATTTTCTTAGGAATATCATAGAAGGTATTTATCCCCACAGGTTGAACTCTACACTTTCTCTGTCGATAGTTGATGAACTTTTGGTGAGGCACGATTTAGGACGTAAAGCAACGTATTTTCCCACAATATTCAAAACACACCACATTCCTTATCAGTGACGCAAAATGACAGTCGTCATCTGAGGCTTCTTTTAAAAATCTCATAATATCATCCGCTTCAAAGACTTTGGACTTTTTAGACTTATACCATCACTCTGGTTTTTCAGCAATGCCATCAGTTTGCTGTATCTGAAAACATTATGCGTAATTATTTGACAGAACACATACACTTGACACTTTGAAATGTGACAATTTTCATTCACTGGCAGTGTAGACATTTATCATCGAGTAATACGACCACAGTGTTGATGGCTTCACCTTCTTTGACTTTTCCGAAAAGTATGCCAGAAGTACCTTTTCACTCACATGATTTATATTCTTTACGCTTTTCCACCTTTGTAAGCACGTATATTCTTTTTGGTATATCAACCTCGATTTTTGGGGCAATAATTTACCCACTGCCTCCATCACCTGCTCTTTCACATCAGAGGGAAGTTTTTCTTGTTCGAAATCGGTTTCCCAATTATTTTCACTCATTTTTACTTGCATTGTATTCAGAAAAGCATACAAAAGCACGTAGAATAAACCAAAAATTCTGATAAACAAAATTTTGTTTTATTCAATGTCAGATTTTAAAACGTGACTAACTCAATTAATATTTTTTTAATTTTTCGTTAAAAATTTGCTATAGAAAAAAAAATGTTATACGCGACGATAAAATACAACTATCGACTCGTAAAAATTAATTCATTCGCTCCTTCGCCACTCATGAATTAACACTTTTCACTCATCGATAAAATTGTATTTTATCGTCTTGTATAACAAATAACTATTAGTTACATACATGCATACAAAAATTACTTTTAAAATAATAAACAGGTAATTAACTGATCAGTAGTGTTTCGGCGTTGATTTGTAGCTTGTTTTTCCCACTAAAACCTGTTTACGTAAAAACCAGTGTTATTAGATTGCAGCTAAAAACTGATGAAACATGCTCCAGCATCACAACCGCTTCCTTTGCAGATAAGGCTAACCGACACTCAGAGCAAGCAGAGGGCACAGGAAGAACAGTCGATCATCCGCAAATCAATCTCAATCAAATTAAGTCAATCAACCAAATCAATCAATCACATCATAACTTACAGCTTGCGAAAACTAACTTACAACTCAAAGATATTGGTTTGGTTTAAGTTACAGCTTGCTAAAACCAACCACAATTCAAAAATACCAGTTGATTTAACTTAGTTATTTAGAAGTGTAATGTAACACAGGTATAGGAGCTTGTTCGCAGACCTTCGCCCTCTGTTACGTGCTGCTTCGCCTGGTTTTAATTATGAGTCGTCATCAGCATAAGACCCCGTCACAGCAAGTGTACACACCTCGCACATCTGGATCGAGGAATACGACCGCCCCAACAGCGAGCCACGAAAGTATCGTGAGTAGGGCAACGGTTTAGCCCAGTGGTTACCGTCAAACCCCACACCGTACAGACTGACTCAGTCTCAGATGGAAGCGGCGTTCCACACACATAACATGAAGACTGGTATAACGATCGTATAAGTTTAATAATAATAGTAATAAAAAGGATCTCGTCGCCCTCGTCTGTCTCTCGTCGCCCTCGCCTGTCTCTCGTCTCTCGCCTCTCTAATCCCACGTTCAAGTTTAGGTCAATACAGGCATAATATTATGTTAGATTGATATACTCTAATGGTACCATCCGAGATCCAGATGTGCGAGATGTGTACATTTGCAGTGACGGGGTCTTATACTGATCACGACGGCGACTACACAGTTTTATTAGGATAGTTATAGTTTTAATAAATTATTAAAAACACTTCATCTTTTTATTTGAGCTCAGGTAATTTTCAAAATGTTTGCATAATTTAATTATAAGCCATAACTGTATACTTTAAAACAAAATGACTAATGGGTTTAACTATGACTCATAATTAAAACCAGGCTAAGCGACATGTAACAGAGGGCGAAGGTCTTCGAACAAGCTGATATACCTGTGTTACATCACACTTCTAACTAAGCTAAATCAACTGGTATTTTTGAATTGTGGTTGGTTTAGCAAGCTGTGGATTTGATTGAGATTGAATTGATTTAAGGGTGATCGACTATTTTTCCACGCCTGTTTCCTCACATTTAGGAAGAGTGCCAGCTCTGAATATCGGTTAGCCTTATCCACAAAGTAAGCGGTCGGTCATAGGAACTAGGTGTATACAGTGAGAAAATCGTGATGCTGGAGCATGTTTAATCAGTTTATAGGTCCAATCTAATTACATTCGTTTTTACGTAAACAGGTTTAAGGGGGTTTTCACGGTAAGGTACAACTCTCGAAGTGTGATTTTTAAAAGGTGTGTGATACACAATTGCAAGATAGTTTATAACCTCAAGCTTGCATTCGATTGGTTATGCATCAAGTTGTCGCACGTCAATCTAGTCAACGTGGATCGGTATCTAATGCCTGTAAAATTAATATTTCCAGTTTTTTGATTAGCGTATATATATATATATATATATATATATATATATATATATATATATATATATACTATTGCCGTTTCTTTCCTACATATATGATTTCAACAAATAAAGCAAGGACGTGCAGTAGTTGTTTGAATTTACATTATGCATTTGAAAGTATTCCTCATAACAACCGTTAGGTTAAAAAGAAATAGAAAATAACGCAACCATGCGTTTTTCACATTTCTAACTTCTGCAATGTCGTTGTAGAATACAATGCAGAAATATGTAGGTATTGAGCACTAACGAAAATAATTATACTAGTCTACTAAAAATCATACAATTCCTCCTACTATAATCAACAAAATATTTATACAGTGAGCAGAAATTAAAAATTCGAATGGGACTTAGGTAGAAAACGCTCGGTCCCGTCGATATTTATTTTCAATTTCGAATTTTCTTAGCAAAAGTGAAATATACAGGGTGTCAAGAAAAGATATGACGTCATCGACATTTTTTTTAAATGTCAACCCCCATTTTTTATTTCAGAATTAGAAAGGGTTTATCTTTTTACGTACGAAAAGGTACATGTGGATAATGTTAATACAGGGTGTCCTAAACTGGCGTCCACGGATAATACATCCTTTATTCGATGGTATAGGAGAACAACATTTTGAAGTGTGGTAGAAAGAACTGAGGCGCATATTTTAAAATTAATTTAGGTTATACATGGTGTTTCATTTATACAGGGTGAACCAAATCCCGGTAATTAGGAAATTCATTTTTAATTTTTTTAAGTGTAAGCCGTTTTTCTTGATTTTTTTCTTATGTAACCTATTCAAAATTTTAAATCGTTTCAAAAACTCTACCGAAATAAAAAGAAATGTAGGTTGTTACTTAAAAAAATATTCATGACGTCACAACTTACAAAACAATTGATGGAAACTTCTGAAAAACATTTTTCATATGCGCCGTAATTTAAATCGCTACAACCTTTTTAGATTTTGTCTCTTTCATACAGAATAATTACCGAATTTATCCGCGTTTCCGCACTGTATAATGTGCGGAATACAGGTGTATATAGAATTTAAAAATTATGTTGTACTATTTCCGGTATCATCACTTCATAATAAAATTTATTTAATTTTGGCAACATGGCGTTCCAACATTCGTTATCTTGGACAATCTGAAAAAAGGACATTGAGATATAAAATTCTTATGTATTATTGTTTCGATAAGTAACTTACTGTGTCAACTATAATACCAAAAGGTGTCCACACCACAAAATAGCAAAAAGCAGCACCACTGATTGCCAACTGGCTTTGTACTTGATTATAATATTTATCCAGTTTTTTTAGTATATAGGTGCCATCCATACATTCCTCCAAAAATTAAATTTTTTTTTGGGCAACACCTTCTTCTGGCGAAATGTGTCTGCTGGAGTAAGGACATTTTATCTCTATAATTTCTCCTCCAGGTAATCGTCCAAATGTGGAAATTCGGGATGCACGAAGAGACCACATTCACTAATTTCATCACAAATGCCAAGTTTTTCTTTAAATTTATTTCGTGCAATGGGTTCATGATCTATACCCCATCTGGTAGCAGCCGATCCGGTAAATACAGAATTCAAAATTCGTTTTGCTAACGTTATCGGATCCGTGCTCGCCTTGAGTTTACAGACTGCTCCAAAATTAGAGGCTGTAAGCCTATACATTTTTTCGCTCTTCCATACAGAATTTCTGCATTGTCCTCGGGTTTTCATTTCCAATTCTTGGACATTGGAAGTCGCGATTAGATGCAACAGTTCCTCTTTCCTTTGTTCCATTGTACTGGTACTTAATTCTTCAACTGCTCCATAGTCAATATCGGCACCAGTAGTTCCACTCTCCTTTGTTGACATTGTCGGGAAAAGTTGTTTTCTTGTTTTATTGTATATTCGTCGTTGTCTCATATTTTCTATATACAACTTCGTGTATTTTACCGGACTTTTTGTAGTCATTCGTTTATGGACCGTAGATATAGCCTTCTCGTGTTCATTAAACTGAAGCGCTACAGCTCGACATCTGATATCATAACTATTCTTTATGCTAAAATTTATACGCTTGCCTCCAATGAATTTTGCTACCACAGAATTATAGCATTCAGCTGCGTTGTTGTTCATATTCAACAGCAAACTGAATACATTCTGTTGTAGCCTATTACCGCAGGACAGATATCATCCATTAAGCCACAATTTTGAAAATCTGATATATAATTTACGTCACCCTCCTCGCTGCCCGTACAAAAATATGTATCGCATTGTAGATGATTTCCAAATACGTGATGAGGGCAATTGGAAATATCAGATTTTAATCCAGCAATTTGTTGCTAAGCGTTCCTTCTTCTTTGCGTCGATACAGTATTGCTTTTTTTATACCAATTTTTAAGCTCTGAATGTTGGCCCTTAAAACGGTTCTAAATTGAGGAGCAACAATTTGATTAGTGCTACTTTTCCTTTTGGTGCACAGCTCGCGTAGTTTGGTACAGTAGTTTCGCAGAAGGTGGTTAGTGCATTCTATTTTGCTAATGTGAACATTACCACCATAAGGTCTCTCAGTGCAAAGCTTCTTATATACACTACTATCTCCATCACCAACTATTTTGACATATTTCAATTTATGCATTTCAGTGCTGAATTTGAAACCCTCTAGTACTATGTCGGATTCCATTCTAGTTGAAGTGCTTTGCCAGTTTTTATAACAACGATGGTCTGTAGCTGTCACATTTTTCGTGGCAACTCTAGCGCAGATTGCACAGTACTTATTTCTGGAGGCAACGAACAGTAGTTTTCCAGTTTTAGCTCCAACTATACATGCCTAGAATATTGAATATTAGTGGTATTTATACTAACGTATTCTATGTAATTTACTATCCCAGAAGATGCATCGTAATTAACCTTATACGATCGCTTCGACCAAGCCCCGTCGGCTATCACTGTTATGAGACCATTACCAGCGGCATCTACATCTCCAATTTCCCTAGCTAACCGCAATTCTTCCTGTCCAGCTTCTTCCATTGCCACCCATGAAGTATCTAAAATGGTTTGCGAAACTAATTCGTGATATTTTGAATACTGTCGTGTAGTCATCGAAGGGATATTTAAAATAGCATGTTGTTGAGACAGTTGTGAATGCCCACATCCAGTAAATATTGCAGCTAATAGAGATGCAGAGTTTTCATCCATAGGTGTTACACTTCCATGTGAAGGCTCAGTCGACACTCTATATTGGACTTATTACACTTAAAGACAATTGAACTTATTAAACCCTTTCTGATCTCGCGAATAAATTTTATGTTAGAAAAACGGCAATCAAACGGCTTATGGTCATCAAGATCTGTAATATTGTGCAAAAAATGTTGTATATCTACTACTCTTCTCCCTCTGGAAATGGCTCAAAAGCTTGTTCTTTAATTTGCAGCGTTTCTGTTATCGTTACTGGGTAATCAACGTCTTTAGATGTCGAAGGCCTGCAAATATGTAATCAAAACATTGATTTCTTTAATATCCTATAGTCAAAATAATAAATAAACCTGGGCGAATCAGGACTTCTACTGTTGCTCGCGTCAGACTTCAGTTGAGAATCATCTTCTCGATATATGCCTGTGTCTGAGGATGCTTTTGGTTCTCCCCTAAATCACATGCTACTAAATATAATCCATTTTACAAAATATATAGATACATACGTGAACATGGCTGTAGATGATTCAATATGAGTATCAGAAGTGTGAACTGTCGCTTCTTCCAAATCGTGAGGACCAACCCTTACTTCAGTTTTAAGTTGTTTTCTTACTTCAACGCCCAGTTGCGATAATCTTATTTTGAAATTGTAATTAAAAGGTACCCACCTCACTTTTTAAAGTCGCAAAATGTACAGGGTGACTTTAAAATGTGTGCAGGTATTTTACGTGATGATAGACGAGAATAAAAGATTACGATTCAGCTAATAATGCTCTATCCGAAAGTTAATGTTTGCGAGAAAAATGAAACAGTCACCTTTTTTTGAGAACTGTTTTTTTTAGCGCCCAGAAGAAGCAATTGCAATAAGTTATCTTGACAACGTTCGTTTCAAGAGGGGAAATGCCAGGTGCCGCAGCTGTTAGCAGCACTAGATCTGGTGGCTTCTATGGTGACGCGAAACGTTGCCATTGGAATTTATTTTAGAACAGACATGCGCACAAAACATCTGTGTGTTCTGTAGACATGCGTTATCTATAAAACCAAGTTTACAGAAGGTTTGTATATCTATTTTAGATTAGATAAAAAATACTACTGTAACCTAACAAAAAAAATTGCATGTGGCGGGATTCGAACCCGCACCAACCACGTGGCATGCGACCGCTAACGCTGAACTACTAGCGCTCTAGCACTTTACATTGAATCAAGTCTGTTCTAAAATAAAATCCGATGGCTGCTCATTTCCACAAGACAGATTGTTTTGTCACTTGTCATACTGGTCATTCATTTTCCGAATCTTGCTATTTATTATGTCGTTGTTTATAAAACAACTAAAAACCCTACTTCATTCAACATTGTCGCAACCGAAATCTTTGACATGTTGCACCAGGTTAGTGAAAGAGTGTGCGAGCCTCACCATAAAGCAGTACAGTGTCCGTTTACTGAATGTGAATGTGACAAAAACTGACGTTTTATTTAAAAAATGAAAATGAATGAAACAATGATATATACAGCCTTCCATGAATTTGTATGCTCTTTTTTCTGAAATTCCAGGGCACCCAAAACAATTTTTAGAAAAGTTTAAACACTTTTTTCTGGTAAACTATCAACATTTACATACGGTAATAGTGGTCAGATCATCTCATTTTGTGGGTATTCATCGCCGGTTTTGTGAATTACCCTGTACATACATAATTATTAATTTTGAAGAATGTAGGTATTTGGAATAATCTTTACTACGCAATAACGTATCAGGTTGAAAGTGACAAGTGGCATACCTTTTATATCGCTTTTTCGGACTTGGTTTATATTTCCTTTTTGGTGGCATTTTAAAAGTTTATTCTATGTTCCACAATCACTTTATAGGTATATACAAACACGCATACACATAGACAACCACACTGATGAATATAAAAATACGTTTCTAGGTATACTTAGATAGGCACAACACACTATAAAAACTGTTCAGTACGTACTTACCACTAATATCAAGAGCGTGGATACTAAGGATGTTCGTCCGCATCGCGATGATCTCAAATACCTACGCCCTGAGATGTGGAAGCCGGTACTATCAACTGAGATGGAGCTGAAACAGCACGATTTGGTGGTGGTTCCTTCAACCGCTACGACTTCACTATTTTTACGAGTATAGTGTTATTCGTTTTGATATATAATTGCAGTAATTCAATTCCACTATCATTGTAGCGCTTACTCATTATAATAATTCTCACAATCCCATCAGTAATCATAATAATTCTCTTATCTGATTCTGTGTTACAAATATTACAATAATAAATAAAACAGCAAACAGGTAATAAAGAAACTTGAACCAACTACTCTAGTGCACGTGCACTCAACAGTAGGCGGAGTTAACGCAATACACGCCTTAGATGACAGAATTTAAGACTTTTGTCTAAACATTACTCAGTTATTTTCCAAAATTTTGAAAAAGACGTTTCTTTACTTTCTCTTTAAAAAGTAATTTTGACGGTAACTGTTGTTTTAAATTTTTGATTTCGTAAATTTTTATGTTTTCTTTCGTTTTGCACCAATATTTTCAAAAATCTAGAACAACCAATCGACAGATGCGACACTAAAACGTACATCTTCCAAATTTCAAATCTGTTGATCAAAAACTAAGCTCAGGAAATTTATCCCAACTTTTCAAGCGCTTTATAGAACGTGAATGTCCCCTTAAGTTAATTAATCAAAAATCTTAACAGATATAAATTTTGATATACATCTTTTAGGTAATATTGAATAATGAATGAATGAATTAATTAATAATAATTTAAAAAAAATCTTTTTATTATCGGTATCACCTCAAAATTTCTTACATTACAATGCAATAGTTTTAAAAATATCCTTAGATGAGACTCCTATTTAGAGGAGCCTGTTATGTTACGTAATGGATTAATATTTTCGAGCTGATATTTGTACGTGAAATATGTACGTAATTTATTGTTGTCTACGTCCAGTTACGAAATCGCGCATTCACTTTTATGTAACAAGGTAATTAACTGGTTCCGGATTACCATTCGGATATGTATGTGGACTTTATACGATAATGTTTTTACTGTAATCTGACTTATTTCTGAAATGGAGGAGATATTTTCTTTTACAGCGCTGCTGTAATAGTATATCACATGGCGACATTACGTAACTATCAAAATGATCGTGTTGTTTTCTTTTAAATATCTACTAAAATCCAACACTTGTATTATGTAGTAATCATAATATGTATCAATTTGGACATATATCTTTCCGGTAATACTAACGATATGTTAATTACCTGTTTATTATTTTAAAAGTAATTTTTATATGTATGTATGTTGTAGGTAGCGGACCGCAAAAATTTTATTATTGCAACAAACATTATTTTTTTAATCGCAATTGTTACCGCGATAGAAAAGTTAATTAATGCGGTTTAACATATTTTATTATATATTAAGTCGTAATTTGATAATGTTTTCTGGATATTTTATTTTCTGTATTTTACGTAATTGATATTTGAGTGTACCGAATCTTTGAAAGTCGCTGTATGCACATTCGTGTGATAAAAACTTCACAAATGTAATAATAAATTGTTTGGTACGTTGAAACTCGAGACTCAAATGTAGCGCTTGTTATGGATGAATGCATATTTTTAAAATTAAGATGTCGTTCAATAATTAATAGGAAACTGTTTCAACGTAATAATTTTTTTTGTTTTTTCTTATTACTTTTGAAAACTTCCGTTGTAAGCCGTTCGGTCTATAAATATTTTTGTCATGTACCTTTTAGCAATACTAAAACGCTAATTCATTCTTTTCTTTTTGTTTATGTTTTAATATAAATTTTTCCAAAACTTAGTGTGTAATTAATTGTCGCGGAGCCGAGTGTTAACCGCGTATCTCCACTCGTCGTGTTGGTGGTAAAGTGTTTAACTAAAAGGAATATATTCAAGTGTAAGTAGGTATTTTTATATAAATTGAGACTGGCAGAAAATAATTTTACAAGCGTATATAACGTATTAAAAATCGACTATTGCCTTGCAAATGTATCTCATTCGCACGCGAGTTCATTAAGATGAAATCTGCTAAAATAAAAGACAGTATAGGGCTCCCTCACTCTTGTATTTGTGTGAATTAGCATTGTTGTTTGTTGTTTATATTTATATTTGTGTAGAGGTGAGGCCTGGGCGAACGGGTACAGGATACCGCTCTGGTTATTAACTGTAATGTGCAATTGCCGAGTGTGTGCATACTCCCGGGTCCAGATGTCCATTAAACATGTTGTATAGATGAATGTGTAACCTGAGAAAGGAGCGCTGTATTTTTCTAACGCACTCCAACTTATACCCTTGTAAGGCTTTATCTTAATGAGCTTTGTTAAGCAGAATTGTTTGCGTGCCAACTAATTTCTCTTTATATGTAATTTGTTGCCATTTTTTGAATGTACTTTGTACTTTAGTAGTCACTAAACAATTGTGTACGTGTAAATTGCTTGTCTATTTCCTTTTGTCCTTGCCTTTACCTTATTATCACCTGCGAAATTTTACTTTTGTTGTATTGTATATGTACCATTATTTGCATTATTGTTTTTTGTGCTTAATTACTTAAAGATCGGCATTATTGGTTTTAAAGGGCCACATGTTTGGTATTACGATTTTTATACTGATGATTTATGACACAATTGTGGGTGTGGCTACAGGTTTTTTTTTATTGTGTTTATGTGTAACTAAACTGTTTTTTAATCATTTTTCTCTTAATGTTATAATTTTGTACGCACTTTAACTTGATTTAATGGTGTTTTATTATATATTTAACCCTTTCATTTTTTTGTGTTATGTGATTTATTAATGTACTTGTGCAATTACTTTAATTTATGAATAAAGTGGATTTTATTGATAGTTCTTTCCACAATAGTACATTAACGGGCTGAACCACCATTGCGCAAAGCTCGTTAATTTTAATTTGAGTAGTTTAATTTTTTTATCTGACCCGTATGATGCAACATTTACCTCATCCTGCCTATCTAATTCAAATAGCACAACGTCCCTACCACTAGACGGCCAATTAGTTTGATCAAATTGGGAGGTTTGCGAGTAATTGAATATCAGACTTGTAAATAAATTCAAATGTTTTAATTATTGCCAAGAAAGTCATAGTAAGGCAAGAAACTAATTTCAGTAATAGTAACATTATTGTAAGTAAAGTCAAGATAAATCACTTAGCGATTGTTTTGTTTTTAGATTTGCATTATTTCAAATAAGTTCAAATTACACTTTTCAAGATAGGGTACCTGGAGGGCGCTAAATATACAACTAAAATATTTGATTTGATCGAGATTGATTGATTGAGATTACTCTAATTGAGATTGATCTGATCATCTAGAAGAGTTCTAGCCTACCCTTAGGCTCTTTTGTTTGAGATTGTCTTGATTGAGATTGATAAGCTACTGCCATGATACATCACAGGTGCATTACCAAAATTAGCAGTGAAAGGCGGCTTGCTATTTACCCTCCATGCATTTTTTTAATTGCAATAACGCCTTATGACGTTCAGCCTTGTTTATAAATCTAAGGCCTTTTTTGAATTATTACCCATAACTGTATAATTTAAAACAAGAATCGAAAAATTGATTTTTGAAAGATTGTTATTGTGGTTACATAACCGGGGAGTCTAGAAAATATTGGAAGTAAGGGCGACTTGTTTGTCTTTTTTATACGATTAAGTGATTAGTAGTTTTTCCCCAATACACTAGAACTAGTAAAACACAGAGGTTAATGTGCTGTGAGTATATAGATAACCGAAAACCAATAGTTATTCACTCGTGTGTCAATTTACCGAGAAGTTCTTTCAATACAGCACTGGTAAGTGGTTGTATCTGGCTTTAACTCTTATCTTATTTATTTACTTTATATAATTTCCTGTACAGGTTTTAATGTTATCCTATAATAATTACAGATATAGATACAAATAGACCAGTTATTGTTAAAGTTAAAAAGATTAAAATGGGGTCTGGAAATTTATGGTGCTCAAAGAAAACTACAAAAGATGTGTCTGAATAATAATCGCAACAGCAGACGAATCAAGAGATTGACGTAACCAATAAAATAAGTGTAAGTGATTATTACTGGTTTTAAATATTATTTTATTTATTTAGTTTATTTAATTAATTAACTTTCAAACTGTGATTTCATCAAGAGTCTAAAATGAATTTGTCGTGTCAAGCCACAATCAAAGATATTCGAGATGTTGAGGATTTAAGAGTAAATTATTTTTGCATAACAAACCAAGAAGATGAAGCTACAGAAGATGTTAAAAAAGAAGATGCGTACCTGCGAAAGGGATCAAAGTTAGTACCGACACAGACTCCGAGAAGTCAGATGAAAAGGAATATCTAACAGATCAGGAAGGCGATGATGATACTGATGATGCTGATGTTTCTGCTGTATGAGATGTAAACCTAAAAATATTATTATTATTATTATTATTATTAGATAGGCCCCCGTATTTTCAAATTTAACACCATGACGAATGCGCGCGCACAACAAAACAGCTGAAAGGGACTTAACCTAATCTCTAACCAGGACACAGCGCCTTAGGTTCCAACCAGAATACAGCCTGGGCGGACTCTAAGAACCAATCACAAACCAGCTGATCCTGGTCTGCCATTAGGTCCTCCAATCCGAACGATTGGCCTAGGACTGTATGCGCGCGCACGACCAATCAGCTGGAAGTGGGCGTGGTCACGTGGAGGTGGGTTGGCCACGTGACTACCCCCACTCCACCTCTTACCACTATTGATTAAACCCACTCCATCCCCACCACTTTTAATTAATTATGACGTCAGGAACTCAAGTGCCTTCCTTCTACTGTCGTGGAACAAGTAGGTGGCTTATCGCCATTATTTTCACACTACTAGATAGAAGTACGATTAATGCTTATGTTCTTTTCTCCAGTTACGAGGACACTCCACCATTAGATAAAACAGAATTTTTTAAAAATGTTAGCCAGAAGTTTAGAGAAGCGTCTATTTCCCGTCCTTTACAAATGAACCTGGCCCGATTGCGCATGATTAAAGTTATCGTAGATTTAATTTTGATTATATTATTCTTTTTTACCTTGATCAGGCGCAATATTGGAATAATTTACTTTATCGGGTTCATTTGTAAAGCACAGGAAATAGACGCTAGTAAAGTTTAGTGCTGCCACATTTGGAAAGAAGTATGGTTAATTCCAAATTACCTAAAGAACTGCGAATGAGTATTGCAAGCTTAAGTGGTAAAGACGACAATAGTTTAGTTGAAAATAACCCCCAAGAAGACTGCCTGGAAAAAAAAGCACCAAAACTTAAACGTAAAACCCAATATGCATGTTGTTCTTGCAAAAAGACCATTTGTCTTCCGTGTTCGCAGCAAATATGTTATGAGTGCGCTTAGATTAAGGAACGAGTAAATTTTGAGGATTTTTAATTAGTTTTAACGAATTTTCATTTTTCGTTTACTTACATGTGTTTTTGTTTTGTTGAAAATCATTTATATATAAATGTTTTGCAGTAATACACTATGTTTTATTTTTGCTTTCTCATATACGTGCGTATAAAGGGAAAGCTATATAATCGGTTTAAATTTTCACATTTTTTTTTAAATTTCTCGACGTTTTGTGGCCTAAACGATACGAAAAACACATTTTTAGAAAAGAAAATCTCGTGTCTTATTATGTTTCTGTGTGTGAGTGTGCGCGATATCTTTTGAAACGTTAAAGCTATCGGTAAAAACAAGTTGTTAGAAAAAAAAAGTTGTGTCTGTTTGTGTGTGTGCGGGATATCTTTTGAACCATTAAAGCTATCGATATGAATTAGGTACACACACTCTTTGCCATAAAATCTTGGTCAAATTCGGTAATGCGCAAAATCCAACCTAGAAAATAAAAAAAATATCTTTCTTCAAATTTTAAAAAGACATGGTTAAAAAAACAAACATACTTTTTTATTTAATTTCAAAATAAAAAAATATATAATAACCAGTGGCGCGCCGTTTTCATGGTTCAAAATTGTGCATTTTTTAATTCATCAACCGATTTTTTTGAAAATCCGCTATTGGTGATTATTAAGATCGTTAAGCATAAATCATTTATCAAAATGGGCCATTATCGCGTTTATTTAATTTATTAACCGATTTTTTTAAAGTCGGGTATTGAGGGTTTTTGAAATCGCTAAATATAAATCATTTATCAAAATTAAAAAATACAAAATAGCGGATCAAAAATGGGGGATTGTCGTGTTTAAAATCCGGTATAACTAAAATTCTGGTATTGTGAGCTAATGATCAATTTTGCAACTTTGTTAATTTGTAAAAACATTATCTAAATAACAAAATTTTAAAAACTGCCAGTGGCGCAACGTTTCTAGGGCGCAAAATTTTTTTGAAAGGCGGGTATTGGAGGTTTTTAAGATTGGTAAGAATAAATCATTTGTCAAAACTAAAAAATTCAAAATGGCGGAGACAAAATGGGGAAATATCGTGATTAAAAACCGATATGTCTCAAATTCAGGTATTGTGGACTTTGAAGTTATTTGTTTATATATAGACCGCACGTTTGTGGTTGTGTTCCAATTCGGCACGTTACTGGCTAAAGGTAAATAATCACGACCGTTAATTTTAATTATGTACAAAAATTAATTAGGTGACAAGACAACAAGATAATTAAGCAACAAAAGGTTTCAATTAGAATTAATCTTTCACGCTATGATTTGGAAAAAAAGAAATTCAATTACTCCGAAATTGATAAATACCGATAAACAAACCGAGAGAAATTTATTTAACATTCTTAATTTGTATAATAAACTGTAGTTTATAGGAAGTGATAAAAATACTTATCAAGGACTATTTATAGACATAATTTTAACTAAACTAAAAATGTTAGAATGATTATTCCCAATAGTTAACCGGCATGCTATTACGAGGGATACTATTTATGTATTGAGAATTGGCAACACTGGTATTGCCAGGTGAAATTTGTCACTGTCATCTTAAAGTTTGACATTTTTGAGGTTATACATACTCAGAACGTTTTGTCGTGCGAGCACTATTTGTGTTGTTTACAGTAAGTTGAAAATTCCATCTCAGCCAAAATATGGAATTAACTCGTGAAAATTTTCGAGCTATGATTTATTATGACTTTCGCCGTGGTCTAACTCAAGAACAATGCATCAATCAACTAAATTCAACTTTTGGCGATGAAGCGCCATCCACAGCCACTGTATATCATTGGTACACTGAATTCAAACGTGGACGTAGTTCGCTCACGGATGAAGTTAAAGAAGGTCGTCCAAAATCAGTCGTTGTGCCGGAAAATATCGATGCTGTGCGAAAAGTAATTGAAAAAGATCGTCATGAGACATATCACGAAATCTAGAGATGTTTAAGCACTAGTATAATCAGCACACATAAGATTTTGCACGAACATTTGCGTGTTCGGAAGGTGTGTGCACGTTGGATTCCACATTTTTTGACAGATGCTCAAAAAAATGCTCCTGTCGATTGGTACCGTAAAATGATTTCAAAATACAACTGTGGTGCATCCAAAGCGGTATACAACATCGTCACAGGTGACGAGTCGTGGATTTATGCGTATAAGCCAGAAAGAAAAGGCCAGTCTACAGTTTGGGTGTTTCAATGTGAAGCAAAGCCAACAAAAGTTGTTCGTTCTCGAAGCGTTAAGAAGCAAATGGTGGCGTTGTTCTTCAAGAAAACCGGTCCTGTGGTAACTGTGGCTCTCGAAAATCAAAAGACCGTTAATTCAGCGTGGTATACGACCATATGTTTGCCTGAAGTTTTCAGTAAATTAAGAGAAACCAACCCAAAACGACGAATCATTTTGCATCACGACAATGCCAGCTCACACACATCACATACAACAAACGAGTATTTGGACACACAAAAGATCGAATTGATGGGTCATCCGCCTTATAGCCCCGACTTGGCGCCCAATGACTTCTTCTTGTTCCCAATAATTAAAGATAAACTGCGTGGACAACGATTTTCATCGCCCGAAGGATCAGTTGAGGTCTTCAAAACGCATGTTTTAGAGCTTCCATCTTCTGACTAGACAAAGTACTTTGAAGGGTGGTTCAATCGCATGCAAAAGTGTATAGATCTTAAAGGCGATTATTTTGAAAAGCAATAAAAATATTTTTCATCAAATTTATTTGTTTATTCTTTTTATTCTCAATACGTAAATAGCAACCCTCGTAATTGCAAATTACAAGACTTACCTATAACAGATATCGGTGGCAAGTACAAACTGTGATTAATTATATTTTTTCACTATCAATCAAGTAAGTAGCACTTACAATATGTCGTTTTAGGGAAGTAGGTTAAATTTACACAACCTTTTCAAGTTGGCATGACAATATGGATGTAATATTATTTCCCTAGGGAAGTAACTGTATGACAAACGGTTACTATAGTACCAATGCAAAGACCACTACTTAATTTTGCTACAATGACATAAGATTCTCCTAATGAATTTTTGTAATTAAGGCATGGAATAATTGGCAATAGACGATATATCGTGTTGATAGTGAATAAAATAATGTACTTTACACAGGAAGTAGGGATTTACTCTACCTCGCCTTATTAATATCAAATAATACTCGATAGAGTAAATCCTACTTACTTCCCTTGTAAAGTAACATACTATTTTCTAAAGCTACCTTAGAAACAATTTCTCTCGAGGGCGAGGGCGAAGAAAATGGGATTTTCTTCCCAAGTGAAGAAAGTAAAAAAACAATATTGTCTTATCTTAACCTTCACGCCATTCCCTTGCGGGGTAGGCAAAACAATCCCAGCCTCCTATTTATTTTGCATTCACAATCTTTTCAAGAGAACAACATTGTCATGCTAATTATTACATTTAAAATGTGAAAATACCCGTGTAAACTTTTTCCGCGCCGTATTGTTTTTTAAACTTGTATTTACGTCATAATTCTTAAAATAGCTTGCAATAAAACTCCAATTACATAAAAATTTTTATTAAATACTACGATAGCTGCCTTGGTGGTGGAATAGTTAAAGTGATTGCATTTCACTCGAGCGGCACCTGGTCAAAGTAGTTGTTTTTCTAAAACGGAGAGAAACCAAAGCACTCTTAGTTTTTCGGATAGGAAGTTAAACTTATATGTCCTGTAGCAGTACTATGTTTGATGCTTTATCCATTACTAAAGGTGGAATTCCTTGTGGGGGTCAAAATTCTAGTGGCCGGTAGTGATAATAATCATTAATAGTTGATATGCATAAGGATGCCTGACATTTCTGTTTGTATCTATACCATTTTAACTTCAAATTGACGCTAAACGGTTTGAAATTGGCACTAAACAATATCGAATTGCCACAATGGACACATAATTGGTAATTTTCATAAGATATAAATTTATTTCAAAACAAACTTTACACAACGCAAAACATATAACTAACACATTAACTACAAACATTAAAACTCCAAATCTATTCTACTCTACTCTAATGCATCAGGTATGAACCTTTGGAAGTGAGCAACATACCTAACACAGCTGGTTACATTGATAATACGAATATTTACCCGCATTATGTTTTCAAGTTCCTGCAGCCGGTACTCCTTTTGAGCAATATTCCCCCTGTTCCATCAGTAAAGAGCTGAGGCAGTTGATTTGCCAAATCGCGTTCAACTGCAGCTTTTAATGAAACACACGCAAGTTCAATTGAACGTAGTGTAAAGAGCCAGAATCCTTTACAAAATTTTGTTGTATTAGTTACTTGTTAATTAACCTGTTTTAATTAAATTGCTAAAATCATCAAATAATGAATATATATCCCCTCCGACGTTGTTTCAAAAACATTCAGAGTGTTTCTACGTCATAGTCCCCTCCAGTCTAACAACCAATCTCTGCATTATAATTACCGCCAGAAGCCGTGCAACGGTTCACACGTAGTTTACACAAACGCACACTAACACGTCTTCACCGGCAAATTGGAAACGACGTACAAGAAGTCTACAGATTGAAAGTGACACGTCGCCCGCAATTAGACCTCATTTTGGTCACCCAGCTTCGTAAATTACGAAAACATTACGTAAAACAGTGAGTATTACCTTTCAATCTCACCGGCGTTATTAACCGCTTAAAATTAGTTTTTCTCAAATAGTACTTCGTATTAGAGGTCCTGCTACGACTGTAATATCCGCTCGCCCATCGCGAGATAACCACTAGACTTCCCCAAGAAAATTCTGAACTTGTATCTGGTCCAGGTCGCAAATCGCAATAACCCAGAATTAAAGAAGTAATCCTTCTTCAAGAATCCCGCACCTGTAAAACGTTTGGTTTATCCTGTACTTGATAAACAATCCTGAAGGTAAACGTTTTTATTATTAACGTTGCCCCAGTTAGAGGCACATCCAAGCGGCTAACTTATTACGCGTTCCCCGCACCCAGCATACTCAATACGAGAGTGTTCATATTTACTTTCATAGAGTTGAATAATTCTTAAACACCACACATTCTTTTTTCATTAAAATTTCCACTAATTACTAAACGTAATTAAAATATATTTTACTCCCCAGTAATTAACATTACACTGTAAATAGATAGACCACCGTTAGTTAAGAAATCCCATGTCGTTAGATTCATTTTAATTTTCATTCGTAAAAGTTGCATTTATACAATGTAAAATATGGATTATTTTTTAAAATGTAAAGTATAAAACAGTCCATTTAAAAGTATTGATTTTCTGTCTGAACGCAAAGCAAGTATATAAGGAATCGTTCAACTTGTTATCTTACCGTCACAAACACCCGTCCAACTATGACCCCGTTAGCATAACTATATAAAACGAATAGCTTCCCTTGGGAACTGTCCGACAGGTCCATCCAGGCTTTAAAATTTCAAATATTTTACATTACAACATATTTAGATACTGTATAAACGAGTGTGACCTGAAGAATTAAATATGCATGAGAAATAATATTTTAGTGAAACCCCTTTTGAGACGACAATGTGGACCATTGCATACAGCTACTGTACACAGGAATGCAGGTTTGGAACTGTGATGAACGGGTAGAGGGAGCAAATAAATAATATTTGAATATTGAAGTAGAGTGTAGAATAAATATGTATGTGTATTCTACTGAGAGGATTTAACAATGGAATATTTTATGTAGGATTGAAGGGCAAATAGTATCGAAATTTATAGAATTTTACGGAAAGAGACTTTGCGCCTATGTGACATTTTTATAAAGATTTAACTGTAGTTAAGTTGTGTTGAATGAATATGAATGTCGACTTTGGACATTTCAGAAAGTTATTAAGTACGTACGTTTCAACTCTTCTGCTTGCCAAGGATACGTGACATTTTAAACCCTTTGATAGTGTTTTGATTTAGCGAGTAAGTACTTGGTGACGTTTTCAAGATGGACGTGTGTATGTATAAAAGAGAAAAAGTGGTACGTTAGAGAGGTTTTTTTAGCGAAACCTTATTTAAGAAAAACGGTCTGCGCTAATTTATGTTGTAAAATGTTAGTGTAGCAGGTATACATTAGTTGTTTTTTTCCAAAACCGTCTGTGTGAAATAGAAAATTAAAACACTTACAAGTAAAGTAATTGTATACGAGTTTGAAGTAGATCCAAAGATTTAAGTAAAGTGTTTAAAGAGCAATTGTTGTATGAGGGAAAGTATTGTGTATAAGACCTGTACGCTAGAAAAGAAACTTTTACAGTAATCCGTTCTAACTAAAAATGATTTTTAAGTATAGTAAATTGAAGTTAAATATTAATAATACATGTGTGTGTGTGTGTGTGTGTGTGTGTGTGTCACCGGCATTAATCGATCGTGTTAACATATATTGCGACAAAACGTAAAACTGGCATCGAGCAACCCAGCTGCCCACTGTTTACGATCGGAGATGACTAAGAAGTTTACGCGTAAAGCTAGTTTTAGATATATTTGAATGGTGGGCGTGTTAATGGTCCTTAGGAATGGCATTGTTCGTACTGTAAATTTTACTTTGTTAATAAGAATAATTAATCTCCTCCACTACTTTTTGTTATATACGTGTAGATAAGCTAGGATATAATAAGACTTAGAAGGGGAACCTTAGGTAATAGAATTTTTCTGTGTTGCGTAATTGCAATAACCCTTGTACAATTAATGGCCCTTGCCTAACAATTTTATGAAACGGAATGGTAAAAATCACTTGGGTAGGATTAAATTAAGAACTCGTCTAAGACTACTTACTTCATAGAAGATTATAGTGGCGCCTAAAGACTATTATTATCCCTGACTGAACTTAGTTATTTGTTGTTTTCATGATAAGTGTAAAATTTTTGAAAATGAATTTTTAATACTTTACGTCTTATATACAACCCGCTTATCTGCATTGTAGTAGTTAGTCTCCACTAAATTGTAATTTTAATTTCAGAAAAGTGAAGGATGTAATGAAATAATATCGAAAATACCATTTATCGATGGTGTATTATAATTGTATTGTAATTGATAATGTGCCTTTTGTTGCACACAAGACCTTTTATCTAGTAAATCCAGGATAAGTTATGAGATAACAACTTCGGATATAATTTAATTTAACAGTATGATACATCAATCTTTATACTATATTGTACAAGATTACACTAGCTATTGCGAAATTCTTAAGATGATTTATCTTATGACCTAGTTATTTTGAAAATAATGTAAATAAGTAAATCTGCAGACTTTTGGTGCATAATTATTTGTTATTCATTATATATCGATTTTACAATTTTTTCCTTTATCAATTGAAATCAAATTAACTCTAGATATATTAATAATTTCGTAAATGGGGTAGGTTTTACACTCATAGTATTTATTAAAGAAGACATACTAAACATGTATTTGATTGTAACGTAACAAGATATTCATTACATTTAGATTATTTTAATTTTCGGTTTTACTTAGCATAATTCTTTATCGTAGACTGCTAAAATTTTTCTATAAATTTCAATAGTTCGAAATACAAAAATGTACCAATACCATTTTTAACTCAGTTTTCTATACTTTTATTTCAGTTTAACATTACTTTAGAACAATAACTTGTGTTAATAAAATAAAGTTTCGTGTCATCATTAATGATACATTAAGAAGAGTTAATACGTTTAACTTTAACGTAACTAACAAAACCAGTGGCGCGCTAAATCTAATTATTTTAGTTCAACTTTTAGCTTTTAATGTGGGGATTGAAATAAACCATAAAACCCTGTAATACGGTTATACAGCAATTTATTTTTATAGGATTGTTCATTACAATATTAGGTACGTGTATGAAGTTATGTCACTCCTCTTATACACTAAAGGAGCAGAAAAATATAGTACACAATTTAGGTGGTCATGCATATAACGCACTCGTTTAAATTTCGAATCATTTGCAAACCAAATAACCCACTTTTAAACTTTTACGCAACGCTAAAGATCGAATACCGGACGAACACCAAGGGATTTATTAAGTTCCGTGTTAGAATTGCAACCGATCGTATATCGGAGAATCCAACCTAAGATTAAATGTTAAAGTTCCAGACCATCGTTTAGCAATCCAACAACATAATAGTTCTTCGTCATTAGCTACTCACTGTTTAGGTACTGGTCACCATATCGACTACAGAAACATAAAACTAATAATTATGTGACAAACAAAATACACCCACGTACTACACAAAATTAAAAAACACCGAACGCGTTTCAATAGTTAAGCTATCATCATCAGTGGTCGACTAAGGCGGACTAAATAAAATTTCTAACATATTTATCATCAGCGAGTAACGCTTGGTTGCTAATCTGGTGGAAGTGAAAGTGAAAGTTATGAAAGTTTAATGAGTTCAGAGTAGCCTAAAGGTCCTTGATGATCATTATTCATTAGAATTTGTTTGTTTTTGAAGATCTCTAGGCTTTCATAACAATCAAGTTCGAGATTATTACTAACATGTTTGATTAATGATACCTTATCTACTACATGATTTTTATCAAACATATGTGGGGCTACGGCAGGCTTGTCCTAACCTTTGTATTTTATATGAGCTAAATGTTCTTTAAAGCGAATTTTGATAGGTCGTTTAGTTTGCCCCACATACATTTGTTCACAACTTTTACAATTAATCTTATAACTTCCCGACCTATCCTGCTTATCCACTTTATCTTTTGGATTGCCTAAAAGAGTTTGCAAACTATTATCTGAAGTACTGACTGTTTTCAAATTAATTTTGGAAAAGATTTTAGACAGACCTTTTGTATAAGCAGGATAGTTTGGTAACTTTACATACTTTGTTTCTATTCGTTCTCTAGCGTTACATAATGCAGTTACATTCTTAACCCTCATCCTATTTGTTTGTTTCCTAACTATATTCATAACGACTTCATCTGAAAACCCATTGTATGCAGCAATTCCTTTAATAGTGCGCAATTATTTATTATAATTTTGAACAGAAAGAGGAAAATTAAGCAATGTATGAACCAAAAAGTTAAAAGCCGCGAGTTTATGTTGTCTACAGGGATTTAAGTCATTGGTTATGTATCTTTTAGTGCTAGCTTCCTTACGCTAACTATCTATATCTAGTTTACTACCATTTCTTGTTACCAGAGTATCAAGGAACGGGAGACTGTCATTTGCCTCTATCTCATAGGTAAATTTTATTGTCGGAAATTTAGAATTTAAAGTTTCTACACAGTTCTCAGCGCTATAAATTTTAGTATTAATGATTCAAAACACATCACCCACGTATCTAATCCAAACTCTAGGAAAATAAGGCAAATCGCGTTTAAGTCTGTCTCAAATTTACCCATGAATAGATTGGCTATAAACGGAGATAAGTTCATTGTCGTACCATGTTCTTGCTGGAAAAATTGATGGTTAATTTTGAAAAAGGTTTGTTTCATACACAAATCTGTTAATTTAAGAAAATCTTCTACTTCTCTATCGTCCAAATGGTTTTGTTTTAAAACATCTTCCAAATAAACTAAGGTTTGATCTATTGGAACGCTCGGAAACAGTGAACAAACGTCGAATGAGACTAAAATTTCATTTTCTGGAAGTTCAATGTTTAATTTTATCAATAAATTCATACGAATTTGCCACACTGAAGTTGGGCTGTTGGTAGGAGAGGTTATGAAATTTACTAGATAACCATTTGGACAACAGATAAATAGGTGAATTAATATCAGAAACAATGGGTGGCATAGCATTACATGGTTTACGAATCTTAGGCAAGCAATACATTCTAAGTAGCACTGGATTGGATACCGTTAGTCGAAACCTAAGAGAGTCATCCACAACTCTTTTACATGCTAATAAAATCTTCCTAGTTGATCATTTTAGGAAGAGGATCTTTGGTAATTACTGAATAAGATCCTGAACTTAAGAGTTCTTTGACTGAAGCAAAATAATCCTCTTTATTTAAAATGACTGCTTGATTGCCTTTGTCTGCTTTGAGGTAAAAACAATGTTTACTTTTGAGATCTTTAACAATTCGAAGTTCTGAATGATTTAAATTAAATTTTGACTCTTGCTGGACATTTTCCGAAATTTGAATTTTACTGGCTTGTCTAACGTACTTTGTAATTTTCATCCAATGATTTAATCGAACTTTCTATGCCTACTATGATTTTATCCAATGGAGGTTTGTTAAAATTAACATTATATTTCAAACCTTTATTTAACAAATCTATTTCATCTTTGTTAAAAGTCTCTGAAGATTTGTTAATAACGATATTTTCGTGACATTACCATTCTGCTTGTCTTGTTTGTTGGATCTACATAATTTTAATAGTTTCTTCTGATGTATAAATCTTTTAGCAATAACTTTATGATCAATGACTTCACCCAAGTGATGCAAAAAAGTAATCTACTCATCAAATTCATTAGCATTTAAACCTGTTACCAGTTTTAAATGTAAGTTATAAGCCTCTAATTCTAACTTCGTTAGTTTTGAATAATGACATTTAATTTCTAAATCTAACCATTTCCGCTTGGCAAATTCAAGCGACTTTTTACCTGCATATGAATTTGAATTACTAGCAACATTAATAAAATTTGGAAAAACATCTAACCTACGGCAATCTTTTAGAAATTTTATGTCAATATTAATTAAAAATATCTTAGTCTTAATTTTAAAATACCTGTTACTCAACTCTGACCGGGAAGCCATCTCATTTGAAAAATCTGGAACACTGGAACTGTAGCTGGATTTGTAACAAACAAAATATACCCACGTACCACACAAAATTATAAAACACCGAACGCGTTTCGATAGCTACGCTAAGATTTTCTTAAATTAACAGATTTGTGTATGAAACAAACCTTTTTCAAAATTAACCATCAATTTTTCCAGCAAGAACATGGTACGACAATGAGCTTATCTCCGTTTATAGTCAATCTATTCATGGGTAAATTTGAGACAGACTTAAAACGCGATTTGCCTTATTTTCCTAGAGTTTGGATTAGATATATGCATGATGTGTTTGCCATCCTTAATACTAAAATTTGTAGCGTTGAGAACTTTGTAGAAACTTTAAATTCTAAATTTCCGACAATAAACGAATAGAAACAAAGTATGACAAGTTACCAAACTATCCTGCTTATACAAAAGGTCTACCTAAAATCTTTTCCAAAATTAATTTGAAAACAGTCACTACTTCAGATAATAGTTTGCAAACTCTTCTAAGCAATCCGAAAGATAAAGTGGATAAGCAGGATAGGTCGGGAATTTATAAGATTAATTGTAAAAATTGTGAACAAATATATGTGGGGCAAACTAAACGACCTATCAAAATTCGCTTTAAAGAACATTTAGCTCATATAAAATACAATGCCGTCCACTCCACCTCCTTTTTCTTTCATATTATATATATATATATATATATATATATATATATATATATATATATTACAGTACATGTAACCCAAATTTGGGTTAGATATACAGGAGTGGTGAAGCCAGATTTCATATCAAGGTCTCCTGTAAATCCCCATTATTACCCAATGGGGATTTACAGGTACGAATTTTTAAACAATTTTGGGTGTAAATGTACGGGGTGGTTCATTTAATAAACGCTTAATAGGGCCTTATTGTTAACAAGAAACTTTGACCAGGCAAAGGTAAATACAAATTAACAATAGATAATCATTGGACTCTTTCAATAGTAATTACGATAAATGATTGTCTAAATAAGCTTTCAACTTGAAAAGTATTATTCTTTATGTCGAGTTGACTTGTAATAATATTTCAATAAGTCTTTTTTAAAACCATAGACATCGAATTTGTGATTTAACTGACGCTGCGAATAGGATAGTTTCACGAGTTTAGTACCGTCTTATTCCTCAAAAACTTCAAAAAAATTTAAGAAATTCTTCATTAACAAACTTTTAATTTTCATTTGGAAAACTGAACTCGGAGTGTCTCAATACCTTGGAAACTACCGTCTACGAATAGCTGGTCCCTTCAGCCGGACACTACAAGCAATTGAAACAAGGAACTTCTAGAACGAACAGTTAATTTTTTGATTGGACATGACAACCTTGCTTGTACCTTTATAAGTTTTGAACCTTTTTCCAGTTTTATTTTATTTTTTTTTACTCTTGTGCTATTTATGTCAGAAGACGAAATTCATATTGAATGAGAGAAAAATCCTAAATTCTCAGCATTAGTAAAGAATGCGTGCAGTCGTAATAAAAGCAATAGATTTATACCTTATAAAATGAAACGTATTTAAACACTACCTAACCTCAATTAATTACATTCATGTAAAATACGTGTGTTAACTGCACTAACGAATTCATTACCTGAGTTTTATCCAGTTAGCAACTTATCGACTTTTGTAAGTAGTGTAGATATTTTAATAAAATTAACTCCAACCTTGGATTATTTCCTAAAAGTTAATGATTATTTAAATTTTCATCACACACTATTCGAAATAAAAATGAGGATTACAACGAATTTCACGTTAGAATCTTACTCGCACAAAATTATTTGCAACAATTCGTACTACCAATTCAAAGCTGGGTATATCAAAATCAATCCCTTTAAATATTTATAATGGGAATGTTAGAACGCCTAGGACACATTTAAAAAAGCTTTAAATGAAGTTTTAAATCGATGCAGAATATACGACAATAATATGCAAGAAGTAAATTATACGGACTACATGCGACGAAATTAGGGACATAAACAAACTAAACCGATTTCACTACTACAAAAACCAAAATTTGTGACTAGAAACAGTTTGCAATCGAATTCTCAACGACCACAACAAAGTCTGTTACAGGATAAATACTGACTAGGGCATCCAGCCCGTAAAGGCAATTTGTGCCACGGCATAGCTCCGTAAGGTGGGCGGGGTTCTTACTTGTGTTGTAAAAGGGCACTCGTCACAACTCCAACAACGTCAAATTCGGGTAAAAATTGTCAAAAAGGTGCCACCTGTTAAAAATATTTATAGCGGGAAAACGTCTTGAACAGATCTTAAATTGGCCTAACAGGAAACCAAAACGTTCATTTAAAAATTAACTACCCTACTACTAAAAATTCTATTCCAAAAATTTTGACGCAAAGATGTCTACAATCGATGTGTTGATTCCTATAAAAAGTCACTCCAAAATATTCGCGACTTCTCGCAAAACCCTCGTATGCAAAATCAATCAACTGTTCGGTCAACGACCGGCTCACTACGTAATTACGATACTTTATAACCTAAAATCTCTTTTAAAATGACTTGTTACTTAAATAAAAAAACTTGTATTACTTCAATAACATTGATAACAATCTAAATGAACGAAAAATGGAAGTTGTCACTGTAAAATTATTTAACTCGATACTTCTCATAAAATAAATCAATTACTCCAAATCTTATAAATATCTAGCTTTCAATTTATTACTTACGTGGGCAAATCGCAAGCTCAGAGGATGAAGTTACAATAGTTTCCAATCTCGTAGTAAAACAATTATAAACGTTAACAATGGTCATATATTGGAATATATACATATTAAATTTGAGTACAGTTACATAAATAAAAAACACATTAAATTTTGCAATTTCAAAACGAGAAATCTAAAGAAATAATGCTCAAATCCGATTAGCGCTTTCAAGGCCGTTTTTATCAATACAATGAAAACAATAAAGATATCGGAAACATAAATTTTGATATAATTGCATGAAATACACTTTCAATGCACCACATTGCACAGATAAAAAAATTCAAGATCTTAACAAATAAATCGCGTGAATGAATACGCTTGTCTCTAAATTTCCTGAAGGGTTTTTCTACAATAATTTACACGAAGCAAGCGAATGCATCCTCCACATAAAAACAAGAAAAAATAAACGTTACCTTACGCAGCACGAACAACAATAGACTCGTCCTCTTCTGGACTACAATATAATTGGTCGGACAATGGATGCACTAGGTATTGAATTCGATAACTGACTTTCGGCGGTAACACTCTCCATGTAAAATTTCACAAGCGACAAAATCCTATTCATATTTACCCGAACTAAATTTACGACAGTTACTTCAACCGAAAGCGCACAAATGACTAATTTTCACCTGATTTGTCGTTAATGTACAAATATTTAACCATACCTGTGAGTATTGCGTTATTTACGCATTCGTTAACGTTAATTAATTTACTCTATACTTAATTAAACCGGCACTATTTACAGCGCGTTTGTATTTTGTTTGAGCAGCGCGATATACGGGAAACTACCTCTTCAATAGGAACTCGTTAAATTAATCCGCACAACATGCGTTACGGCAGGTCCATAGAATAAAGGTGAAGCATTTCGGAAAACACGAAACCACTTCTATGTCCAAAACTTGCCACCATAGACAAACGATACCCAACAAAAAATAGCTTGGGGATGCGGTGAAGCAATACATTATCTCTTATTGGAAACTGAGATCATTTTCTCAACGGTTATTCGATACAACCCTAGCATGTAATAACTTATTCCACCCCATAACTCCCCCTTTAACATATATTGCGATCCGCAAACAAACAAAAAACGTGTCTCTCTACGACATCTCTAGCAGAACTAATCACTACCTTATTCAGAATTCGCCATCTTCGATACTAACCCTCTTCATCTTACTTAAATCTTCAATAACCAATCATAAAAGAATTACTAAAAATTTTAAATCTCGCCAGAAACGAATCAAACCCGAAAAACTAAGTCGGAGAAATTACATAACACATCTAAAATGCGTTCCCAAAGGTTCTTTGTGTAAGGTGATATGGGTAAGGTAACGAACCTCAACTATAATTAACCTTAAACTAACGTACATAAAATCCAACTCTTTGTTGAAAACCAGAACCTTAGCAAGAGGGGGACGGCAGTCTGGCGGCTTGCAATTTAAACTCACAAAAAAGGCACTATCCAAACTTAATAATTTTATACTTAATATAATTTTCTATGATTCAAATTCATTTAACAAAATTCACCAAATTTGAAATGACCGGAACATTTATTTACACAGAATAATTAACTCTCATATTACGCCTAATTTAATCTACACAGATTGAAGAAAGAAATAAAATCACTAACAGTTCCTGAAATACATTTTATTTTAATTAAACAAACTAATAATACTTACAATAACCAGTAATCTAATTTAAAAACTTCACTTTATTAAAGCAATGAAACCGAAAGAAAAATACCTATCTGACTTTCCCAAAATTAGAATACTAACTGTTAATTTGCAATAAAAACCAGCTATCCTCAAATACGTAAAATAAGTGACTAAACGAAAGCTTCCAGAATTATATACTCTTTTAAATTCGAAATTCCAAAAAAAAATAGAACAACACAAACTATCTATCGTATGATCCTTAAAATTTACACACAGGGTGACAAATCATCAACCTATTCCTTTCATGCGAAGTAACATAACACCTCAATATCAACCTCAACCGCTACAACTTCGACCTGAACCTTTGTTTGTACAACCGTTATATCAACCACCGTCCACACACGGCCGGAACTTTATCCAAAACTATTTGCCGGAGATATTAAATAAATCTCTCCAACAACCTTGCAGGTTTCCATCAGAAAAACAAATTTTCTCTTAGAAGCCCGAATCCCAAACAATTCGAGATAAATCGACACCCAGATACGTAAAATCATCCGCACCCAGGTTCAAACCCAAACATAATTATCAACCATTAGTAGACCAACTTTCATATTAGGAGAACTATTTAATACATAAATAGATAAAGAATACGAAGATGATGCACACTAACCCAATTACGAAGAAAACGGCGCGTATGAAAATTGTTACAAACATAATAACTACGAAAACTTAGACGACTTACGAGACGGTTTCGAAAATATTCGGTTAACAACCTCGGAACGTCGGAAGAACAACAATAGTTGACTTAAACAATATTTGCTTAAGACCTAAACTGCCCTTTTTCTACTTACCACAATTAAATTTAAATGTTCTAATATATTTAGGAACGACAGACTCAATTATTAATCTCGATGTTGCGTCGCCTCGAATTTTAAAAACATGTTTATCCGAAACCGTTCCCAGTCTCGAGTTTAAACAGGACAGTTCGATTAAATCAAAACCTATATTTTCCGCTACTATCCGAACGAGTCATTAATAACCCGTTAAAAATCAGAATCGTTAATTGTCATGAAAAGTTCGACGTTCTACTCGGCACCAAGGATATGCAAACCTAGCAAAGAAAGGAATATGTAACATTCCGAACCCGACACAAGAAATATAAGTAAACTTTAATAAAAAGAATTATATTTTACCCGTTGATTACCTCGACATCGGCCAACCACAAAATATTCAAAAATATGAACAAGCCTCATCAGAACAAACCGTCTTAATGAGGGAGAAAACCTCTGCAATAAAAATCACGAATTACTTTATTGCGAATGTGCTGATCTCACATTCATAAACCAAGTCACATATAAAATTAAGATCACAGACAAAACTCCGATTTACAAATATCGCGCAATTGTAAGCAGTTGTCAAAACTCTGGCAACCAGATCAGAAAGATTAACTGAGCAACAATATCTAAGAACAGAGATGGAAACGTTGAAAACAGCTCTGCTACAAGATGGTTATACAGGAAAAAAATATCCAGAAGGCACAAACACCAACAAGAAATGCAAATGAAAAGGAGGAAGAGGAACCAACAAATAAAACACTTCTACCGTACATTAAGATAACAACGAATAAAATATGCAACATTCTAAAAAAACACAACTTCAAAACCATTTTCAAAGCAGACAAGAAAATAGAAACAGTTTTCCCGAATTCAAAAACAAGAATAAAACTAAAGGATCGGGGAATCTATGAAATCCCTTATTGAGATTGTGCCCGAGTGTACATCGGTCAAACAAACAGGTGAATAATTGCGAGAGTCGAGGAACACCGGTTAATAGTAAGGAAAAACCCTTCAACACCATCGCTGATGCAACATGTAACGAATACTAGACACAACATCAATTTTGAAAATTGCAAAAGAATAGCATGTGAAGACCATCTTACAAAAAAAATAATAAGAGAAGCTATCGAGATTGAAAAACATCCAAAAAACTGAAATGCAAGGAACGGAGATTACCAGATACATGGAAACTAATATTAAACAAGGAAAGACATCATCCAAGAACAAAAACGAAAGCAGCAGAGAAATCATTACCGCAGAAACGAGAAAGCCAAAAAGGGAAAACGGAGAAAGTGAAAGTGGAGAAACTTATTAAAGGAGTATATAAACAAGAAATAGAATTTAGTTCAGCTGAGCAAAACTATTAGCGCCCTGAGGATGGCAACTATGATTTTGCCGAAACGTCGCCATAACAATACATGTTCTTATCAGAGCTGAACTTCAGCGATACACGAGGACATCAACCCGGAAACGTGGAATTTGATACACACGCACACGCACACGCGCACGCACACGCGCACGCACATATATATATATATATATATATATATATATATATATAATAACATAAAAGTTTATTAATCTTAATATATAGTATTTCTAAGGTTAGGCGTTTATTAAAACTTTGTTCTATATCTAATATGTTAATGGTATCATATTAAAAAATGTGTTTATTGAAGGAGTAGAATTATATTTGACAACTTATTTCCAATATGTACTTATATACTTATCTGATGCTATAGATCTCCATTCAGGCGTACTACAAGGTTCAATGTTAGACCTATTATTATATGCTATTTATACATCCCAATTCAATTCTGTCTTAGAATATTTGCTCATATCATTTCTACGCCGACGACCCAACTTTACATTTCATTTTCCATAGAAACAGGTCATGATGCTTACGTTCAGTTGAATAGTGATTTAAATAGTTTATATCAATTTTCTTCCGAACACTCTAAATAAAAAATGATGCTTTTTGGACCAAAAAACTTAAAGGAACAATTTTTGAAATTAAATCTACATACAGTGATTGTTTATAAAGAACTAGTTCATTAAAAACTATATACAGTAATCGGCAGTACTTTAGCAAAGCGGTAAAGCAAAATTGTAACAAACTTCGGACGTGTTGTTAGTAATTCACCTCTCTGTAGGCAACTAACGTGTATTTCGCGCCATGTGTGTTGCATATCATAGTTGCTTATTTAAAGTAGAGCCTTCCACGCATATCATTTGCACATTCAGTTTCAGACAGGTTCATGCGCAAAGACCTTTTGGGGACGTCGTTTTTTTGTGCGGTACTGAAGGTAGTAGAGCATCCATTTTTGCTCTGTTAAATATTTTTTTATTAAAAGTGCTGTAAATTCTACGGCGAGTTATTTAAAGTTATTTTACAATGTTTGAGACGTTTGTATTTTAGGCACTTTTACTTTCACGTTTGCTTTTTATTTTTTACTTTAACTTCACCTTTACTGTCACTTTTCACACATATACACATCTACGCAATTAATTATTTTACCGTTAATCCAATTTACGGTATTAGTACGATTAATTAAGAGTGAGATTTATTCATTTGGGAATTATAAAGCATACAAATCCAGATTTATTTCAACCCCGAAGTAATATTACTCAATAATTTCCAAAACGCTGACCCAGCATGCATCCATTTCGTTATATACAGTGTGACCAAGAATAAGGTATTGTGATTTCATTAATTACTCACAACATTAATTATTTATAATTATATAACGTTACTAACATTAGCATTATTATAATTAAATATAGGTGGTGTAATAAAATTTGTTATTGTAGAAATTTTCTTTTAACTTTATTGTATAATGGTTTACTTGTTATTCCATATTTAAAAACAAGTAAATATTTTTTTGGTTAATAAGGCGAATCGATAATTTTATGAACCTGGCCCACTTTAGTCTACGACTGAGCATAAGGCACAAAATCTTGTAGTTATTGCCCAAACTGTTAAGTAGCTAAAATTTGTAGCCATGGGTGTAGAAGTATACTTATAGAACTTTAAGGGTTATACAAAATGTCTGCGAGGCTTTGGTATTGTTACATTTTAACCATGGTAGTCTTATGTACGCCTCCTTTCTTGATTACGTTAATAAACGAAAGATACAAAAAATTCAAAATTATTGTGTATGACATATTTGCTTGGATCGACATGTTTTTGCCATAATATTATACACACGCAAAAACCACCTTATCTCTACAACAAAATCAAATTCAGATCTGATACTATTAATATAAGATTTAAAGGCACACTTACTCCACCAGTTCAACGTAAAGAACTTTATAAAAAGGGTTATTGGTAGCAGATTACTTTTGTCTATAACTCAGTTCCGTTTAAAGCAATTGAACAGTCAATAAATGTTTTCGATGTTTAATGATGCTTTCGATTTTCTTCTGTTTTTTTATTCTGTTATTGTGCTTAACTTTAAGTTAAAATGTTGCAATAGTCTGTACAGGTAGCAGCAACAGCGTAGGTTAGTATTATTTATTTCAAGGTTAAGTGGTATAACCATGATTTCTGTTGCAGTGTAAGCTGAACTTTGCCTCGGGATTGTTATTTTCTTTTTCAACTAAATGATTTTTTCTGTGGAAAAATATCAATAATAAAGACTTATAATAATAATAATGATAATAATAATACTAATAATAACATGAAGAAAGGTATTACCAACAAACGTATGGATCCTCAATGGGATCGCCAATTTCTGCTACAGTTGCTAATTTGGTAATGGAACATTTAGAAGATGTTTGTTTGGGAGAACTTAGTTGACATTTTATTAACTTCGCCAGAAGACAAAATTGAAGAAGTTTAACAGTTTCAACACTAAACTTAAATTTACTATAGAATTAGAGAAAGATAAAAAATATCATTTTTGACACAACGGTTATTGAAATTTTAATTGGTTCACAAACCTACTCACAGTTAATTCCCTTAATTAATAAAATTAATATTGTTAGTGTTAGTATTGAAAGATGCTTAAAACCGAGGACCTATTTTTCGTCCAAAACATTTTAAAAATATTATTCATGCATTTATTGAAAATTATTATCCAAAATCTTTCATTTTGAAAATTATTAAACAAAAAATTCATAGTTTCTATAATATTTCTATTGGTAAAAAACCGGAAGAAAAAATGGGTTACATAACCATTCCGTACGATAATAAAAGATGTTTATTATACAAGTCACTAAAGAATTTTTATTTAAATACTGTGTTTTCTATTCAGTAATGTTTTAAATTTATTTTCTAAACTAAAGTGAATCATTCCTAAAGATAGTATAACAAACACAGTTTACAAAATTCCTTGTAATTCTTGTCACAAGATTTACATTGGGGCATCACTACAACCGTTAAAACATGGATTAATACAACATAAATCTGATGTTCGTGTTAAGCCCAGAAGTACTGCTTTGACTAAACACTGTAATGAATTTGGACATATTTTCCAATACGATAATACTGATATGTTAGATATAGAACAAAATTTTAATAAACGCCTAATTTTAGAATTCTTATACAACGTGCCCAAGATAGGGATGACAACATGGGGATCTTGAAAACGGTAAGAGATGCGAATGCGGTTAGATTAGAGAAGAGTTTTATAATTTAGATCATGCTCACATGTAGTTTGCAAAAGTTCATTATTGTTTATCGTTTCCGAGATTTAAAACAAAATGCGATTTTTGGGTTTTTTTCGTAATTCCTTCATTTATTTTAACAGATTTTTAAAAACCAAAGGTACTTCTTTATTGTCACTTTTTGAATCGCGTTTTCAAATTTTTTATTTGGCGTTTAGTCTCCGAGAAACCATCATCAATTTTATTTTTTTGTATCGCCGTAACCAACGAAACACCCTGTATTCGATAATATTTTTTGTTACGAATTTAACCATGCATTACACATTATGGTTTTGAAGCTGAAATTTCGAATTTTCATTTTTAACATTTTTCGTATGATATCGGTTAATATTAGAAGACTTTGGTAAAATAACACTTTAACATTTTGTTGAAAACTGTTTAACTTAGTTTTATTGCGTAGAGATCGTTGTTGTTATTTGAATTGTATGTATTTTAAGTTTCTTTTATTACCATAACTTCGTGAGTTGTTTTTTGTTTTGTTTAGTTAATTTATAATTATAATTAATCACTAAGTGTTTCTATGGAAACATGAAATTTTACAAACGAAAAAAAGTTCGATACGTTGACATGCTACATCTTGTCCCACCGAAATGGTGTAGTTACTAAGCTGATGTATTTGGATAAATATCCTGAAGGAAGGTAACATGGTAAATCCATTTTTAGACGTTTGGAATCTAATTTAAAAGAATCTGGTTCATTTACAAAACCTGTTCTATCCCGCCAAATACAGTCTGATGACAATAAAGCTAATACCGTTTTACAAGCAGTTGTTGAAAACCCTGAAAATCGACAAGACAAATTGAACATCATACTGATGTAGCTAATTCTACAGCACATTTCATTTTAAATACGAATAAGTTTCATCCATATAGATTTCAAGTTTGTTAGGTTCTTAGATCAGGAGCGGTGAGCAGGTTTTTGGGAATGGTATACTAGAAACTGTGACGAAGATCTAAATTTTCCTTTTAAAATAATTTGGTCTGATGAAACAATGATAACCAACAATGAAATTTTCAACCGACGTAACAAACATTATTGGCCAAAACAAGATTCTATTTAAAAAAAGAAGCGACATCAACATAGATTTGGATTGAATATGTGGATGGGCATTTTGGGACGAAGAATAAGAGAACTTTTATTTACCACAACAATTTAAATGCCGAAGGATATCTGAACTTGCTAAGGACTGATTTGGAAAATATCTTGGATGAATTACCTCTAGTACTTGTTAGCAACGGTTGGTTTCAGCAAGATGGTGCCCCAGCACATAACTCAAGAAATGTACAGGACTATATGTCAATGCGGTTTACAGGAAACTGGATTGGAGCTTACACTACAGTAGCTTGGCCAGCCCGATCACCCGATTTAAGTCCGTTGTTAGTATCGGTTATGGCAGCAGTTAATACAATTTCATCAGAAATGCTAGACCGTGTTTTAAATTCTTCAGTAAGGAGAGCTTACCTGTGTCTAGAAAACAACGGCAACCTATTTGAACAGTTATTGTAATTGTTTAACTTTAATTAAATAGGTTTAAAAGATTGGTATTATTAAATTTGTACATAAAAAAATATTATCAAATACTATATTAATCCGAATTTTTCTTAAAAATTAGCTTCAAAACCATAATCTGCAATACATGGGTAAGTTTGTAATAAAAAATGCTATCTAATACAGAGTGTTTCGTTGGTTGCGGCAATATAAAAGGATAAAATTGATGATGGTTTCTCGGAGACGAAACGTCGAATAAAAAAGTTGAAAACGTCATCTAATGGAATTCAAAAAGTGACAATGAAGAAGTACCTTTGGTTTTTAAAAACCTTTTAAAATAAATGCATTTTGTTTTAAATCTCGAAAATGATAAACAATAATGAACTTTTGCAAACTACATGCCCTAAATTATATAACGTTTCTCTAATTTAACCGCCTCCGTACCTCTTACCGTTTTCAAGATCCCCATGCTGTTCCTCCTTATCTTGGGCGTATATTAAGATAAATCACAAAATTGTTTATAATAATAAAAAAAAATAATTTACCCTCCAATTATGATCACATTTTAGAAAATTTATAATTAAACTTAGATACCTAAATGTTTTACGTCAATTTGATAAATTTTAGATTTTAATTTTTCTTAATTTTATAATATTCCACTGAAGATGATTTCAAACGAAATCGAAATATATGGAATCTTTTGAATTTATTAACGTTGCTTTAATTGATGTATGTACCAATTAATTATTCTATATATATATATATATATATATATATATATATATATATATATATATATATATATATATATATATATATATATATATATATATATATATATATATATATATATATATATTATATATACAGGGTGGCGCACCATTTACGCGTCGATCGTTTAAAGCGGAAATGTAATAATTTTTGAAAATATTTCAATACAGTCATATATAGGGTCTTTATGCGTACATTTGAAAATTACTTTGGGATATACAGGGTGTGTCAACAATAAGATACATATCAAACATGATTTTTTAAATTGAACATCCTGTATTTTTTCTCATTTTTGAATTCTAGAGACTAAAAAAAGTTTAGTTACTGTTATGGTTCCTATACCTAAAACTTACCGTTCTCGAAATATTTCAATTTTTTAAAAAATACGGACTCAAAATCAAATGTCCGTACTCCCAGTAGATTACAAATTTTCATTCGCAGCTGACATGACTGTTTTACCATAAGAATAAGGTTTAAAGGAGATATGAAAATACTGCAAAAATATTATACAGGAGGTTATAAAATTTACTTTCAACTTGATAAACTTTTATGTCAAATAACTTTTTTATTTTAAATAGAACACCCTGTATTTGATAGCACAGTTCGATGGGGATATAAGTTGGCTTTCAATCTGTATTAGGGTTCCCTATACCTATCTATCATAGTTCCTCAGTAAGAGATCATTTTCTCTTTCACATAACATTACGTCCATTCCTGTATTAAAATTAAGCAAAAAAAAGGTTGCTGGGAAAACAAAATGTTAACATTTATTGCCCGTTACAAAATAAATTACAAATGTCAGTTTGACTTGCGTCAGTTGATTAGACGCACGAAATTTGAGATTTAAAAATAAAAATTTATTCGCATCAAGAGCGTGTTGATATGTGATATTAGTACTTGGAGAGTGTCAAGAGAACTGTATATTAGCAACGAGGGTTTACTCCAAAAAAAATCCAGCTCGAAGTCATCCGGACAAACGTTCATTCGAAAAATTATTCCAAGTGTTTCGAACAACAGGCTTATCCCAAAATTAACAGGGGAAAACCCATTCTTGGTGATAAAGATAGTGAATTTGCAGTTATTGGAAATATAATAGAAAATCCTCACGTAAGTCAACGTACTTTAGCCAATGAGATGGGATTGAGTAGACGAAGGGTCGGCCGAATTATAAAAAAATACAAATTTTACCGGTATCATATCCAACTACATCAAGAGCTTTATGAAAGAGACTTTATCACCCGGTTTAACTTCTGTCTGTGGGTTTTGGGCAAAATGGGTGAAGACAATAACTTTTTCGACTTCGTACTTTTCTCCGATGAATCCACTTTTCATAATAATGGCTTAGTGAACAGGCATAACTTTAATTATTATAGTGACAATAACCCATATCTTTTTCGTACGCTTGATCGCCAAAATAGATGGTCTGTCAATGTATGGGGAGGAATATTGGGGTCTCGTGTAATAGGCCTTTATTTTTTCGACGGCAATCTGAATGGGGAAATGTTTCGAAGATTTATCCGACAAATACTTCCAGAATTATTCGAAACTGTTCCTCTCGATATCAGACACAGTATGTGGATGCAGTTGGATGGTGCTCCTGCACATTTTCACGTGAATGTGCGACGGGAACTAAGCAGACGTTTTCTTAATAAATGGACAGGAAGAGGGGGCGCAGAAAATAGGCCACCAAGGTCCCCTGATTTAACATGTGTAGACTTCTTTCTATGGGGATATATTAAGGATATTGTTTATGAGACTTCGCTAACGACACCTGAAGACATGAGAGAAAGAATAAGAGCAGCTTTCTACACATGTTAAGAAAAGTCAGACATTCTTTTGAAAAAAGGGTTCGTTTATGTATTGAAAACGACGGTCATCATTTTGAGTACTTACTAAAACTTCAATAACTTAGGGTTCATTTTTTACTTCCAGTTTTTGTATTAGTCACTGACATTTGTAATTTATTTTGTAACTGGCAATAAATGTTAACATTTTGTTTTCCGAGCCACCCTTTTTTTGCTTAATTTTAATACAGGAATGTTATGTGAAAGAGAAAATTATCCCTTACTGAGGAACTAAGATAGATAGGTATAGGGAACCCTAATACAGATTGAAAGCCAACTTATATCCCCATCAAACTGTGCTATCAAATACAGGGTGTTCTATTTAAAATAAAAAAGTGATTTGACATAAAAGTTTATCAAGTTGAAACTAAATTTTATAACGCCCTGTATAATATTTTTGCAGTATTTTCATATGTCATTTAAACCTTATTCTTATGGTAAATCAATCATGTCAGCTGCGAATGAAAATTTGTAATCTACTAGGCGTACGGGACATTTGATTTTGAGTCTGTATTTTTAAAAAAATTGAAATATATCGAGAGCGGTACGTTTTAGGTATAGGAACCATAACAGTAACTAAACTTTTTTTAGTCTCTAGAATTCAAAAATGAGAAAAAATACAGGATGTTCAATTTAAAAAGTCATATGTTTGATATGTATCTTATTGTTGACACACCCTGTATAAATTATAACAGTTCCGCTTTAAACGATTGACATGTATATGGTGCGACCTATATATATATATATATATATATATATATATATATATATATATATATATATATATATATATATATATATATATATATATATATATATATATATATATACAGGGTGAGTCAGTTTTTTGTAGACAAACTTTAACAGGAGATAGAACACATGTTTCTAAAAGAAAAGTTCCTATAAACATATGTCGTAGAAGGCTTCGTTTCCGAGATACAGGGTGTTGAATATAATTTTTTTTTCTCAAATTTTCATTATAACTCATAAACGAATGCTTAGATTTTTTTCATGTTGGGGGGATAATGTCTATTAATTAAGGGGCATAAAACAAGCGATAAGAATGTTCACAAACTTGCACAGTGGCGGAGTGGAGGGGGTGCTCAACCCCTTTCATAAACAGAACTTCTACGCCAATGACTATTTTTTAAAAAAAACTGTTATTTTCATTATCTACATACAGTTTAACAAAAATAATGTACCTTCTTCTGTTTCGAAATTCCTGTGCGTTTCCGAGTTATTTTGACTTTTAGTGTTTGATGTGGTACTAAGTTAAGTAATGTGCTTTATGTGAATAATTGAATATAAATAAAGTTTTTAATAAAAAAGATATAATAAAACATTTAGAGCCATTTTAGTACCTAACGATCGTTTCTTTAAAATTTCAAATACATTGTCATTTATAAATAGGTAGGTTATCGGTTTTTTTTAGTATCCATTGTTATTACCCTCGTATAAAAAGAAATGCATAATTATTATTGTTATGCGGTGAATACTTTCTGTATAATTATGTATGTATCAATTTCGCCATAAACATGTATGTAGTTTTTAAGTGAGATTCTAATAAGTTATAGACCGCTGCTCACTTGCTCTTATTAACGAGCCGCCACTGTATCAAGCCATACTCAAATACAAGACTTTTGTAAATTGAAATCTGTTTAGTACACTAATTTTAACAATCCTTATTTATTATTGTAACAATACTTAATTAATAATTGTGAAATTAATAAGAATTCTTAGCAATAACGATTTATAAATAAATAACAATAACACTAGTATAATAAAATTAGACACTTTGTGAAAAATGTAAACCGTTCTTTTCAATACACATTTCTCAGCGACGTACAATAGAACGTCTTAAGTTAACTAAATGATGCACCCTTATTTCATTGTAACAAAATATGATACTCCTTGGAAAACAAGTAAGTATTAAATTTTATATTTTGAAACGACAGTTTGACTTTTTACAAACACTTGCTTCATCTTGAATAATTTCACTGTTATTAATTATTGTTTTTAAGTTTAAAAAGTTATTTCATTTGATTTGCCAGCTTTTAATTAGTGTAACATGCCGTTTACATTTACAAATAGCGAACAAGCCGACATTCATTTTATTTATGGGTTCGCAAATGGGAATTCAAGGTACGCAGCTAGGGAGTATCGGAGAAGATTTCCAAATAGACGACAACCTCATCATTCCGTTTTTGTGAGTATCCATCGTCGATACTCGACGTACTGCTGTTGCTCTTGGTATTTCCCAAACTAAAGTTTCCCGGGTTTTAAAACGGGATCACAGACGCCCATACCATTTTCAACCTGTTCATGGTTTATGTCCAGGTGACGCCGAACGAAGACTTAATTATTGTAGGTGGGTTCTTAACTCCATTCAAAATAATAGAGATTTCTTATCCAACATACTGTGGACTGATGAATCCTGTTTTACTCGTCGTGGTATCGTAAACTTTCACAATCTGCATATATGGGCACATGAAAACCCACATGCCATTCGACCAAGAAGTATTCAACATGAATTTAGTACAAATGTCTGGATTGGAATTTACGACAACCACATGTTTGGACCTTATTTCTTGCCACAACGTGTAAATTCAGAAAATTTCCTACAATTTTTAGAAGAAGAACATGTTAATATGTGGGAAGACATTCCTTTGAATTTAATTTAATTATTGGTTTCAGCTTGGTGGATGTCCGGCCCATTATGGCAAAAATGTAAGAAATTGGGTAAACAATAACTACCCGGGGAGGTGGATAGGTCGTGGAAGTCCAGTGGCGTGGCCTCCTAGAACCCCTGATTTAACACCACTTGACTTTTTGTATGGGGATTCATGAAGGAAGAAGTGTATATTACTCCGGTTAATACACTTGAAGAACTTCACAATCGCATCAGAGATGCTTGCAATGAAATAAGGGTGCATCATTTAATTAACTTAAGACGTTCTATTGTACGTCGCTGTGAAATGTGTATTGAAAAGAACGGTTTACATTTTGAACAAAGTGTCTAATTTTATTATACTAGTGTTATTGTTTTTTTTTTTTATTTTATTTTAGGCGTCGACAACTAAGGTCATTAGCCTCTACTATACTCATTAGATCCTATCAAACAAATCTGCAGCTTTTAGGAATCTAATAACATTTTTAATATGCTCCGACTGCCTAAGTAAATCTTCTTTCTCCCCAACCAACTTAAATAAAATCCTCAGGTGCTGCAGTCCCGGGCATATACACAGTATGTGTTCAACAGATATTTGATCACCACAGCTCTGGCATGCCGGAGGAGGTTCGTTGCGTAACAGATGGACGTGAGTTAGTTGCGTGTGTCCTATTCTCAGGCGCTGGATTTTAATCCGTTCCGTTCGAGACAATTGCACAGGTGGTCTCCAGGGCTTCGTGTATCCAATCGATTCATCCAAGGCTGCCTTTAGCTCTACATGTCTCACCTCCGTAACATCCACTTGTTCTCCTGTCGTAGCACGTTTTGCCGCCTTGTCGGCCACTTCATTGCCTTCTATGCCTACGTGGCCAGGTACCCACAGTAGCGTCACACTTTTTCCAGTTTCCACCACGTTTTTGTATAAGGCCTGTAATCTTTGGACAAGCGGATCCCGAGAGAAACGGCTCCTCACACTCCTTATAGCACTCAAACTGTCACTAATTATGACGAAACGTGTCACTGTGTAGCACATATGGCAGTACAAAAGGACTTGCCATAGGGCATACATTTCGGCACCAATTATTGTGCACATATTGGACATGTTCCACCCATGTGCTATGCCGTCAATGCATATGGCACATCCTACCCCCGATTCAGTTCGCGATCCATCCGTGTAAATCACCTTTGAGTTACGGTGTGCGTCCATTATAGATGCAAACTGTCGCTTATAAATTAAGTCAGGTGTGCTTTTCTTTTCGAAAGCCGTGAGTTGGAGGCAAGTATCTACCTCAGGGATCATCCAAGGCGGAACTTCACCGTGACCTAACGGTAATACTTCTGGCAGGTGAACGTCCAGCGTGTTCAATAATTCAGAAGCTCTCACCCCGGCCGGTCTTGTAATCGATGGCCTATCGGTAAATTCGACAATCTCAAAGAGAATCCGATAATTCGGATGGTCCGGTTGGCACAAATCCTAGCGACGTACCTACAGAGGATCTGGTCTCGTCGACTAGATAGGCAAAGGAAACCTGTCTCTGATAATATTTTAGTGATGGGACTAGTGCGAAATGCACCGATGGAGCATCTCATGCCTGCGTGGTGGACAGAGTCCAATCTAGCCAGAGTTGACTTGCGCGCCGAGGAGTAAGCTTCACAACCATATTCCAGCTTAGACAATAAAAGTGACTTATGCAACTGTAGCATGGTGTCGGGATCTGCTCCCCATTTTGTTCCAGCAAGACCCTTAAGAATATTAAGAACAGATTTACATTTATCCACTATGTAGTCTGTGTGTTCATTCCATCTGAGTTTATCATCAAAAATTAGACCTAAGAATTTGGTCGACCTTGAGATAGGGATTGGCCAATCCTTAAAGTGTAAAAGTGGGTCATAGTGAGGTTTTCTTAAACGACAGAAATGCATGCATTTGGTTTTATTTCGCGAAAATTTAAAACCCGAATTTTCGGCATTTTGGATAATTTTATTTAGAGCCGGTTGGAGACGTCTAGTTATTTTCCCGATAGTTGTGTCTGAACAAAATATTGCCAGGTCATCCACGTGAAGACATTTCTTTACGTCAGGACTAATACCCGATGCGATATCGTTTATTGCAATCGCGAATAGTGTGACGCTCAAGGGCGAGCCTTGAGGAATGCCATTCTCAAAAATCTTAGGCGTCGAGAACGCGTTTCCGCATTTTACCCTAAATCTTCTCTCTTTCAGGTAGTCGATTAGAAAGAGAGGCAAATTTTCCCTGAGTCCCCAGCCGTGCAGCTTTTGTAAGACACCGTACCGCCAGGTCATGTCGTACGCCTTTTCGAGGTCGAAAAACAAAGCCACCGTATGTTTCCTGTCCCTAAACGCACGCTGTACTGCGTACTCAAGTATATCAGTTGGTCCTGAGTGGATCGGTTTCTACGAAATCCTGCCTGATGGTCTGCGAGATACCGGTTATACTCCAGGTGCCAAACAAGTCTGTTGTTGACCATCCTTTCAAGAAGTTTACCCATACAACAAGTAAGACTGATGGGTCTATAACTCGAAGGAATCTGTGGATCTTTGCTGTTTTTGAGGATGGGAACGATGATGGACTCTTTCCATTCCCCAGAGTAAGTATTTTCAGACCAACAGCGATTGTACAAATTCAGAAGGGACAACTTGGCAGTCAAAGGAAGGTTTTTGTTATTTATTTATAAATCGTTATTGCTAAGAATTCTTATTAATTTCACAATTATTAATTAAGTATTGTTACAATAATAAATAAGGATTGTTAAAATTAGTGTACTAAACAGATTTCAATTTACAAAAGTCTTGTATTTGAGTATGGCTTGATATAGTGGCGGCTCTTTCATGAGAGCAAGTGAGCAGCGGTCTGTAACTTATTAGAATCTCACTTAAAAACTACATACATGTTTATGGCGAAATTGATACATACATGATTATACAGAAAGTATTGACCGCATAACAATAATAATTATGCATTTCTTTTTATACGAGGATAATAACAATGGATACTAAAAAAAACAGATAACCTACCTATTTATAAATGAAAATGTATTCGAAATTTTAAAGAAACGATCGTTAGGTACTAAAATGACTCTAAATGTTTTATTATATCTTTTTTTATTAAAAACTTTATATTCAATTATTCACATAATAGATATTTATGTATTAAGGGTATAATCAGAAGATTATGGCTCGAGGGCTCCTGAGAGCCATAATCTACAATTATGCCCGTGGTACATACAATGTTTTATTTTATTTTGCACCATGAAACTGGAACAAAATATTAAAAAGATTCAGTATTTTCGGCAAGTTTTTAAATGCAAATGCAGTGAAATAAAGTCGACAGTAGGCTAATTTTTTGTTACTAAGATACTGTGATATTGCTATTATATACCATGTCATGTGTTTGCTGTCAATCATGCTGCTTAGCATCAATGACATTTCCGTGCTATAAAGACCACATTACGCCCGCATTTGGAGGCGTATAAAGAACATTATGGTGGCAAAATAAAATAAAGCACATTACTTAACTTAGTACCACATCAAACACTAAAAATCAAAATAACTCGGAAACGCACAGGTACTTCGAAACAGAAGAAGGTACATTATTTTTGTTAAACTGTATGTAAATAATGAAAATAACAGTTTTTTTTTAAAATAGTCATTGGCGTAGAAGTTCTGTTTATGAAAGTGGTTAAGCACCCCCTCCACTCCGCCACAGTGCAAGTTTGTGAACATTCTTATCGCTTGTTTTATGCCCCTTAATTAATAGACATTATCCCCCCAACATGAAAAAAATCTAAGCATTCGTTTATGAGTTATAATGAAAATTTAAGAAAAAAAATTATATTCAACACCTGTATCTCGAAACGAAGCCTTCTACGACATATGTTTATAGGAACTTTTCTTTTAGAAACATGTGTTCTATCTCCTGTTAAAGTTTGTCTACAAAAACTGACTCACCCTGTATATATATATATATATATATATATATATATATATATATATATATATATATCATAATTGTTTGAAAACCTAGAGTTAAACTAATGTTAATAATAACAGAACACCCCGTTTGGTGAGCTATTTACCTATTTTTTTCAATTTCTATACAGATTGGTTCTATAGATAAAAGGAAGAATGAAAATAGTTTTTATTTTTAAACTAGATAAATGATGCTATAAACGTAATTAATGACCACTATGTGTTAATTAAATAAATGCTTTCGGATGTAACACATTGTCTAGAAATTAGAAGTATGCTGTGAGAATGTACTCTTTCTTTGTAGGTACCTAAAAGATTTACTTAATTGTATCATAGCATACAAAACAGTTATAATAACGGTACATTTAAATAATAATGTACCATGTACAGTACATGTATGTCCCCGTATGTTAATGACGATTTGAATTTATTTTGGTAAAAATGGAAGTAATGAATATGATTAGCATCAGTTTGTTAAAGTAAAACTTTTATTTTATTTAAACAAAAGATGTAATGCAAACAAATTACGTTGCTTATTTTGCAATTCGTCCACGTGGAAGTAACAACCGGGCATTTACACACGTGTTTAGTGTAAATACAAACAATTACCTAGATAAGTTAAACTTTGGCTATTATCTACTTAAACAAATTCACCATCTGAATGATACAATATATCACAATTATCTGAATAATTTACAAAATAAGGGCTGGCATTCAGTAAGTCTGGATCATATTTTGTTTAATACTGGTAGATTGTAATAACACCTCAAATTTGAAATTGAGAGGAAAAACGGAAAGAGAAAAAGATGACCAAATCATGCAAATGGGTTCCAAGTAAAAAATCCATATAAAACAGAAAGGAAAAAGAGAAACAGTAGGCAATCAAAATATAAATTTATAAACTAGTAGAATGAAAGCCGCTGTTCTTTTGTTGTGCGTAAAGCTAAAGTTAGAAGATGCACTGAATGTGCAACAACGGGCGCATTTTTCGCAATCAGTCACATAAATACCTCGATCAATAGGACTTACTAGCTCTTCATTTAAAAAACAATAAAAATCTAGTAAATTAAAAAAGTTGCCAAAGACCACATACTCTAACACCTTTTGCAACGAATTTTTTATGCTAATTTCACTGTTTTAAATTACATTTAAAAAAATGTAATTCATAATTAAAATTTGTCAAAGAGTTGGTAATGATATGGTTACTAATCTTGAAAAAATAAGTTTCCTAAAAAAACAATGCTAGAATTGCGCTAACTTTAACGTCTAAATCCGCATTAGAATATCGATTATCGAAATGCGAAACACAAATTTTATACTCCATAATGTCTTCCAAAATAACATAATAAAACAAATCGAAAATTTTGAAGTTAGGAAAAACTTACCACACTGCTACTACGTGACATTAACGTGTACTCAAAGGATAATTATCAAACACCCAAAGCCAACCGTCTACAGCGCTGGTGGAAGTCCTTAGAATATGAAACAACAGCAATGAGCGTTATAGCAAAAAAGGGTCCTAAATGTTTGTTGCAAATGACCGCGATTTACCTCGAACTTTCATTGGTGGCCAGTGATTGAGAGGATATCGTAATATTTAAACTCTTACCTTTCAACCTACATTTGTGTAAGTAGGGTACGTTATGCAATCTACTTTTTTTTAATTATCGCTAGATCGGCTTATGTGTGTGCGTGAGTGCGTGTGTGTGTGTGTGTGTGTGTGTGTGTGTGTGTGCGTGCGTGCGTGCGTGCGTGCGTGCGTGCGTGCGTGTGTGTGTGTGTGAATGTGGTATTCCTGCATGTGTGTATATGTGAGTGGCTGGGGAGTGGGCGTGCGTGCATAAGCGTGTGCGTGTGCATGTGTACACGTGTGTGTACGCGTGCGTGCGCTCGTGAACCTGCGCGTGTGTTTGTGGGTGTCTTCGAGTGTCCGTGCGTGCATTTGGCCGTAGGCGCGTGCATGCGTGCTTGTGTCTAAAATATTAGAAGTGAATATTCTACATACATCCGCGTTAGACATCCAAATAATTAAACACACTAATCTACATGTAGAGTACAACGTTATACAAGGATCTTTTCGAAACGGTAAACCTGCAAAGGTAATATATGATATTGACGTTTCCGTCCCCTCGGGCTATCGTTTGGATAAAATTCCAACCAACACTCAATATTTAGAAGTAAACACAGACATAATAAGTAATATAACAATTAAATTGACAAATCAAAAGGGAGAGTTAATAGACTTTGATGAAAATGAACCATTCACGGTACGCTTAGAACTAAAAGATCATGGGTCTGCGAATTAATCATAGGACAATTCCATCTTCATACAAAAGACTTCATCCCAATCAGCCCTTATTGCAGTTAACATTGCAGAGAAATACTTTTTAACAGCAATTGGATTGAAAGTTCTGAGTGACCAAACCATTAAACATGTTTCAAAATGTACATTTTAGTGATGCATGAAGCTTCCAGTAATATGTGGTAAATAATTAGTTTAGATGAAGAATTAAAATAGTAATGTATCTCTAAGAAATGTTAAATAAATTTTTAATGTGTAAGAGACGAAAGTGAATGAATGAAGTTTACTTGTTTAATGTCTATCTCTTTTGCACAATGATATCTTCCGCTTACACACGTAGCAACCTGAAGTTATTGTATCGCTTTGTCGAAGTCCTCTGAATGCATATGCATTCATCTAAAATATGTACTGCGGAAAAAGTCAATGTTTTATTGAACAATGGGTTTTCTTTGTTTGTTAGTAATGCATTTGCATTCTTAAAAATTTGTAGGAATGTATAAAAAATGTAATATTCAAGCTAATAGGGATTTTCTTTGTATAAAACACACAATGCATCTGCATTCTTTAAAAATGTAGTAACTATTTTAAATAATTTTAACATTGCATAATTAGTAATATAATAATTAACAGACTTTAATGAAAATGTTATGAAGAAAAGGAAAATGTACAGGGTGTCCCAACGATAGAGTAAAGTAAGTTTATGCTTAACTAGAATTATTTGTGTAAATATTGTATGGACCATGTAGAGGTAAGAAGTGTGCATTTTTTAAAATATTGGAAGTTATACAGGGTGTGCCAGAAAAGCAGGACGTGAAAAGTATGATTTTTTAAATAGAACACCCCGTATTTGATTTTAGTTTTAATTCTACGTGTCCATACAAACATATTTTGTCATACAAAAGATTGGCTGAAAGTTTTTAGTTCTTGAGATATTCGCGTTTAAAGATTATTATGGTCATTTTCGTGGGGTTGATGAATGGGCAATTGTTCCGTTATTTCACAATAAAAAATTGATACTTCGTGTGAAAATGAGTGATATTATACTAACGTTTAGACCAAGTAGTATTTATAATTTTCTCAACAGGGCGTTTGTTATAACCATTCAAATTTGAAAATTCTCAAATAAAAAAAATCAGTTTTTTTAATTGCACACCTATATATTTTATTTCATTTTATTCGGATTAAAAATCTATCATTTTGTCAAATATATCCTATATCTAGATATCTTTGATAGTTTTCGAGTAATTTCGATTTTTTCACACTAGCTACTTATTTTCGATAACATTGCATTGCATGGATCTTGGTAGCCATGGAAAATAATAATTACGTTACTAAGATACAAAGGTTTCCTACTTGTCAAACTAAACACATATTAAATTTTTCTTCTCGCAATTCTTGATGAAGCTCAATGTGATAGGGATGGTACTTATACTTCAGCGTTGTTCGATTCACGTTTGATTTGGAGGTATCACATATCGTCGCTAATGTTCTAGAACTCACTTGGGGATTTTCTTGAATATTTAATAATATTTCAAGTTCTTTTTCTTCATTAGCTGCCTTTTATTAACAACTTTACGTTTGAAGTATTTAACACTACCGCTAGAATCAAATCTATCCATCAAATTTTCAAGCCAACAGTAGTAGGTATTCGACGTTCAGGATATTTCATTTTGTAGATTCGTTGTGCCAATAAAGGGTTTTTCAGCTTCGCCCAACACGTATATCATATCAATTAATTCATTTGTCGAATAATCCATAATTGATACAAGAATTGATAACAAGTTAAATGCGAAAACGACAAATTTAATATGTGTTTATTTTGACAAGTAGGAAACCTTTGTATCTTAGTAACGCAATTATTATTTTCCATGGCTACCAAGATCCATGCAATGCAATGTTATCGAAAATAAAGTAGCTAGTGTGAAAAATCGAAATTACTCGAAAACTATCAAAGATAGATATAGGATATATTTGACAAAATGATAGATTTTTAATCCGAATAAAATGAAATAAAAATATATAGGGTGTAATTAAAAAACTGATTTTTTTAATTTGAGAATTTTCAAATTTGAATGGTTATAACAAACACCCTGTTGAGAAAATTAGAAATACTACTGGTCTAAACGTTAGTATAATATCACTCATTTTCACACGAAATATCAATTTTTTATTGTGAAATAACGGAACAATTGCCCATTCATCAACTCACGAAAATGACCATAATAATCTTTAAACGCGAATATCTCAAGAACTAAAAACTTTCAGCCAATCTTTTGTATGACAAAATATGTTTGTATGGACACGTAGAATTAAAACTAAAATCAAATGTTTCTATTTAAAAAATCATACTTTTTCACGTCTTGCTTTTCTGGCACACCTGTATAACTTCCAATATTTTAAAAAAGACACTTCTTACCTCTACCCCATGGTCCATACAATATTTACACAAATAATTCTAGTTAACATAAACTTACTTTACTCTATCGTTGGGACACCCTGTACAATTAATCTTGCTTTATATAAATGATAGGTTTGCATTCAAAAGCATGCATGTAATTTAAAAATGCAATATTTAATGTAATGTGAACAAGATTTTCTTTGCATAACAATGAAAGTATTTATAGTGATAGATTTGTCTTCTTGAAAAATTTATATGAATTAAACAAACTGTAATGTAATACATGTGTAGTAATTAAGCTTTTCAAAGGCGTAATTAATAACAATTAATTTAAAGCGGTACGCTTACCTAGGTTTGCGAAGAAATTCACATAAAGGACATCATCCTTATAATAAATCTTTAATTAGTCATCAACCCTCATTGTGGTTAACATCTACAGAGACACAATGACAGAATCATTAAACATCTTTCAAAACGTACATTTTGATGTTGCTATAATTAAATCAGATATTCACACCTATCTTCTGTATGGTTCCTCTAAGTGTGGACCTTCCGAAGAAATACGCATTTCAATTCAAAGTCAGGATCTAATTACAACTACTTATGATAGTTTTCTGTACATCATGTAACTTAACCAATAATTTCCCCAACTTTCTTTTTGAAGAGATTCGTTATGAGTTAGGCGGTCAAAGAGCGGTCCTGTCCTTTAAGACTGATGCAGGGAACGTGGCCTTGAAAAACCTTGTAGTATAGAGGTAGGCAAAGTGATGACCTTGAAAACGACCTACTTAGACGTAGACAATGTGATGACCTTTAGAAATATATTTCGATGCAGGTAATGTGTATGATAACCTTGAAAACAATTGATCTGGATGTGGACAATCTGCTTCAATGACCTTGAAAAGCAATCTAGTAAGTTTTCTAGTGCCTTTTTCAAATCTAGTTACTTCAATGCCCTTGAGGAATATACTTCGATGCACGGAGCATGTGACCTTGAAGTAAAGGACACGTGCGAGCATGAATGACCTTGAAGATAACCAATGTGAGCGACCTTGAAGAGGGGACCTTGAAGAGACAGTGTTACCAACCTTTCCTACCATGTGGACTTGAAGCGGTGACCTTGAAGTAGGCAATGTTACCAACCTTGAAATCTAGTGACTTTTCTAGTGACTTTTCCCAAATCTGGTGACAAATCTAGTGACAAAAGTGAGTTATTATCGGCGTAGTATATCCATTGACACACACACGCGCACGCACGCACGCACACACACACACACACACACACACACGCACACACACGTAAGTAGTACGACACCTTCCGTCCCCACAAGACCATATTTTCGACCCCTATTTTTGACGGCTGCTTTTCGGAGGCCTTTTTCAACCCCTTTTCATCCCTAATTATTTTTGTTTTTTACTCGCCCTCGTGTAGGACGTGTTTTTTCACCCCTGTTTTATGGCCACCCACGTGTGAGCTGGTATTTCCACTCCTATGGTTTCTTTTCGAGGGTCAGCCCTTGATGGAATTTTCAACTCTAATTCGAATCTTTTTGACAGCAATTTTTGTACTTCCTCACGTGAGGGGCATATGCAGGTCTTGGGTTTGGTCTTGGACATAGGGTTGGTCTTGGACCTGGAGTTGCTCTTAGGGTTATTTTTGATGAACAGCTTTAACCCTAATTAAGGTCCTTTTGGTTGTATTAAGAGCACTACCCCTGGAAGTTAGGCAAACACACACGCATACAATGTTGGAAATTGCATAATTACCCTAATAAGATATTATTATTAAAATTATCGATCCTATTGTTTTAAAACTGTCGTATGCTATTAGGTAGGTTCGAATGATCTTTTACCTATACGAGAAATTTATTTATACGTTGTATTTCTAATAAGGTAAGACACGTGTAGGGCTTTGCAACTTGTTCTCGGGCCTTCGCCCTGGCTAGAGATGGTATGGGAACCGTTACTTTATAAGACAAGTGTAGAGCTTAGCCCCTATCGTGGCCCCCTTGGTGCAATTGTGGTAGGTTCTAACTTAATCTTACAGCTGTAGGCCTTCGCCCCGTCATATAAAATTGTATTCTAATAAGGAGGCCCTATCCTTGTAAGACAGGAGTCTGAATCAGAGTCTGAGCCCTGGCCCCTTTGAGTTAAAATTAATTTTAGTGCCATCTAGTGGCGTATAGACTAATGACATTTTCTATAATAGAAGTTGATAATGCACACCTCTCTCTTGCTCTATCTTGATTCTTTCTCTCTCTCTCTCTCTGTAGGTTCTTTTTCACACACGCAAAGAAACAAATTAATTAATCAATCAATCCCAAACAAATCATGCTCTATCAAATCAACCAGATCAATCTCAATCAATCAACCGAAATTATGTCTTACAGTTTGCGTAAATCAGATTACAGTTCAAAACTGAATACATTAAAGTCTAAATTAAATATGACGTGAAATAATAAATAACTTCTACCCTAATGCAATGCTACTTTTTATATAGGCAGATTCTCTCTTTCCAAACAGGCACCACCTATACATTCGGAAAATTATGTCTGATTTATTTGCATATTCAATTACATACACACAAAATTGTTTCATAGTAACGTGTTCATTAACAGTTATAAAAACTCCATTAAAAAGACTGTTAAGTAATATATATAACATAGAGTTAAATTAAATTAACATGTTTTTAAGAATATCAAACTGATATAATGGAAATAAAAGGCAAACGGTATTAATGGTTTTATTATTATACGAATTAACAATAACTACAATTTTAAAACCCAATATATATAATATATATATATATATATATATATATATATATATATTAAAAATAATACGCTTACCTTTAGAAGTGTTTTTCCTTCAGTTGTTCTAATAATGATAACCATATGTTGAACTGAAATTTTTTTATACAACGTGTCCACATGTAGTTTCACTAAACACACTTTGTGAATGGTTGGATATAAACTGGCTATTACATCCCGATCATTAATTAATTTAGAAAGTAATACACAAAACCTGATTACTGCTACTTGTATTTAGCAATTATGTTGTACTTATAAAATTTACATTCAAAACACACACACACACACACACACACACACACACACATGTACTTCAAGTTATATGGATTTTTATCAGTTGAGATTAATAGCAATGTTAACTAAACGCTTTAAAATTTCTAATCTGAAATAAGAGTGACGTAATCTAATTTTATCTGAAATTTCATTGAGAGCATCACCATCATCGAGATTTTGAGATACAATCACCTCATCGTCTTCACCTTGAACGATTATATTGTAACAACCTATAAAGCAGCTAATAACCCCTGACAGTTTTTTATCAGACACTATTATTACATGGACATGAGGTTATCCCTAAATTAACTGGTTTCAGCACGGCTCTGGAAATGCTGCACACTCTTCAAATCCTTCAGTTCGTTCGCAGAAGTTGTACCGTATTCATTTCCTTCAATTTTATCTGCATTCTGTTTCGAGACTGTAGTACGTTTTCTAATACATAAACAGAATCTTCAATACTGTGATGTGTGTAGCAGCAAAACACGTTAGCTAGCTAGTTTCGCCTCTATATTATTTTACATGCAAGCCTGACCTTATCATAAATACATCTGCCAAAAAGCTAATTAAACATAACTCCACGGACTGGGCATAGCAAGCAGCGTTTCCAACTATGGCTTTTAGTCAACACAATATTGCCTACAACTACGTACAATCGACTATTACTGTTTTAGTACGAGGATCAAACGAAAACACGCACGCACGCACGTACGCACGCACACACGCACGCACGTACGCACACACGCACACATGCAAACACGCACACATACATACACACAAGCGTGCGCCTGCGCGCGCGCAAAAACACGCAAACGCAAAAACATACAAAGCACGAAAACACACCAACACAAAAACACGCAAACACGAAAACACGCTAACGCGAAAACACGTAATACGAAAACACACAAACGAAAACACGCCAGCGAAAAACACGCTAACGCGAAAATTCGTAAAGCTGCAAACATGAATCAAAACGGGGAGCGCCGTTAGTAAAAACAAGTTTATTGACAAAATTGAAGGAAACAATACTTCATTTTTATTTAATAACAACCTTTATCGGTCTTCTTCTTCTTCAACCGTGATTCGTCGCTATCATCATTATGGTTTTGAGATTCGTCCTTCTCCTCTACCTCATCACTCTTCTGTGAATCATCACCATTACCTTGAGATACATTCAGCTCATCCACGTCATCGCTTCCATCATTATCTTGAACGGTTATGTTGGAATAGTTTATTAACAAGTCAGTAAAATCTCTAATGTCCGCTGATGTTGGCTCATATGCAGGAAAATACATCATAATAATGCTCACTCGATGACAGTTACACTTTAAAGAGCGAAACATACGAGAAACGAGAACGCTGCTAGCCTAGGGTCTTGTGAGCTGGCGCACTCGTCAATGTTCGGGTAGAATCGGTTATCTTCGAGGGAAATTTGAAGTATTGACCTAACCACACTCTAATATCTTCCCTAGGGGCATGTTTATAAACTCCTTTTTTATGGCTGAGGTATTTTCTCCTAAGACGGCAGCTTGTGCGCTTACCTACATATGTATATGTAGGTTGGAAGGTAAAAATGCGTGAACACACGCAGCGTGCAGAAAGAGTGTTTTCTATCTTGTTGATCATGTTATAGTGCAATAAAAAACTGTAAAGTGCAATAAGAATAAAGTTATAAAATGCCAACACAACAAATGTATAAAAAATGTATAATCAACACAATCAAGATGAAGAAGAGACTTGTGAATGTATGGCCAATGCACTGTTTTCGTATTAGCGAATGTATTTTTTATAAGAATAAGAATGTTACCGAGAAAAATGGATATTTATTTGAATTTACCGCCATTTGCGATTTTGGGCGATTTTTCTACTGAAGTTTTGCGGCTATTAAATATCAGACTTGGTAAACCTGGTTGAAATGTTCAAAATTGAAGCAGCACTTGCCAATAAAAATATTATTTATTCGTTCATTACAAAACCTATTAAAATAAGAGTAATCAGCGTTACTAAAGATATATATATATATATATATATATATATATATATATATATATGCAATAATTAATATGAAACTGTTCCAACGTAAATTAATGTTTCTTGTTTTTATATTATTTTTTATAGTTACGGTTAGAGTGTCAATCGAGTCAGATCGATTTTGAGTTAATTAAATAAATCGTTTGTCTTAAAAATATTTGTACATTTTCTCTTTAATTAGCCAACACTAATTTGTCTTTTCTTTCGTGTGTTAGTTCTAATGTGTTTTTCAAATATTAATCTATGAATAACAGTCACTCTTTTTGAAGTTAAACCGCGTATGTTAACAATTTGTGCCTGAGATCAATTAAATGAATTCAGGTGTAAGTAGGTATATATATATATATATATATATATATATATATATATATATATATATATATATATATATATATATTGTAGGTACACACTACGAAAATTTGATGAATACATTGAAAATATTCCGATTAAAATTGTTGTCGCGATAGCAAAAGATAATTACTAAAAGTTATTCTATAATAATTGTTATTTGAGAATGGTTTGTATTTCTTTGTTTTTGTAAGACATTTGTGTAGGGTTTTAACTGAGGGCGGCCCGCAACCAGATGTTTTAAGTTGCAGCTGCAGACTCAACTGCATTTATCGAAAGGGCAAGACAAATTGGCAAATATGTCTATAAAAGCGTTTTGAAAATAAAAATGTCAGTATTATACAAGAAATTACACCGCGGTCAAAGAAAAATTTGTTCATGAGTTGAAATGTGACTAGTACAGATTACACGTTTCATGATAGGGTACGTCTGGGTTACGACAGAGTAAATTAAAGCAAAAATAAACAAGTAATAAATAACAAACAGGGGATCCCTTTTGGAACCAATTCCTGTCTGCTTTTAGTTAAATAATTACATATAAAGCATTATACAGGGTGTGGGACAACCGAACATAAACAGAACACAAAAAAAACAAAGGACATCATTAAATCAAATTAAAAGGTGTACCTTACAAAATTTAAATATCACCAAAATAAAATGCAAGGCAATTTCAATAACTACACATAAAGGCAATAAATATAAACAGTGTGATCGTATCCACAATAAGATCGTCAATCAATCTAAAAAAAAAGAAAAGGAAAAGTGTAATCCCGATCATGTGGCCCTTTTGTTTAACCAATCAGGGCGGTTATTAACAACAAAATACATTAAGCACTCTAGTAATACATATTACAAATTCAACCTACATGAAAAATAACAACAGAAAATTAAACAGTTTACAGATTATTTAAGTAGATAAAAATGAAAAAGGGCAAGGACGTTACACATACAAATTTGTGGATACGAGCACAACAAATGATACACATGAACAGTAACAATAAATGATATAATTGCGTACACAGACAAACCATTCGTGACCAAACCCATTAAATACGCGCTTAAGACAAAGTATAACATCTGAAACAAAGTCCTGCAACACCGATTCACTTACATGATTAGTAGGTATTATTACAAATGCAAGATAATAACGCTCTCAATTCTTCTTAGGCATAAAACAAAACACAAAAATATAGACATATAACGGTAACAAGAGAGACATTTGGATAAATATATAGATAACTACATCATTAGGGTCAGTTTTTCTGACTTTATACCTATGATCGTTTGTGTTTTTATCATTATAAATACAGGTTAGAATTATCAATACACAAAATAGAACACATCAAGAAAAAATAGAGCTAGCTTCTCTGTGCCTGCGTAATTTCAATGAACACAACAGTTTTGGAAGTCAGGGTTTCAGTTTGGTTTTAACAATTTAAATGAGTAGGTAGAATGACCTTTTCTGTGTAATTTCACAAACAGTAAAAGCTTTTCTTTTACTTACATTATCAATGTAGGTTATCCTTTTAAGCTTTCACCAGCACAAATGTTTAACTACTCGGATTTATCGATTAACACAAAAGAAAAGACGATTTTACATTGATCTACACAACAGTTTCACAAGGCAACTCTTACAAATCCAAAGATCTAATTTACCAAACACAAAATCGATGTCAAATCTTAATAACGCACGCTTTGAAAATTCAAATGCAACTCCCTTATTCTAAGCACAACAACCGTTTTTATTCCTCCCTCACCCCCTATTTTCTATATCAACTAACAAAAGCAATAAAACTATTTCGTGTGAACGCGTTTGACTTTAATTATAAAAAGAAACATTATTTCTAATTAACATGTGCAATCAACCGTAGAAATCCTGTATTTAAACTATCACATTTCAACTCATGAACAAATTTTTCTTTGACCGCGGTGTAATTTTTTGTATAATACTGACATTTTTATTTTCAAAACGCTTTTATAGACATATTTACCAATTTGTCTTGCCCTTTCGATAAATGCAGTTGAGTCTGCACCTGCAACTTAAAACATCTGGTTGCGGGCCGCCCTCAGTTAAAACCCTACACAAATGTCTTACAAAAACAAAGAAATACAAACCATTCTCAAATAACAATTATTATAGAATAACTTTTAGTAATTATCTTTTGCTATCGCGACAACAATTTTAATCGGAATATTTTCAATGTATTCATCAAATTTTCGTAGTGTGCTACCTACAAAATATATATATATATATATATATATATATATATATATATATATATATAAAATCTGCTAAGGTGCGTTTGAAAGTGTAATAAAAAATTGATTCAAAAATTAGTTTTATAATCAATTTTGCTCAATAAAAATAGATAGTGCATATGTATTCAAGTAAATCTCATATAATTTATCAGATTAAAGTTTAAAATTAGGATTAAAACAACTATTCATAGATTTATAATCAATCACAGAGTAGAATGTATAGACATGAAGTTAGTTAAGAAAAGTCTTGTTACTTGTTTAAGATTTTATTTAAATTTTTCGTAAAGGATTAGTTAGATTTCAATTAATAGTGACTCGAGAGTGTCTATGAAAGAATTCGCGTGGCCATTTTGAAATATAAACATTTTACGCCACTAGTTAATAAATTAAGTGATTAGTTGAAATCCATTTATCAATGGGAACTTATTTAACCATATAAGTTGAATTATACAGGTGAACTTGAAATACATATTATCAAACCAATTTTAGCATACATCTATTTCAATTACCAATAAATTAAACATTCAATAACCAAGTCTTATATATTATTAACCTATTACAAACTTAATTATTAAAACTATCATTAAAGTGATTTTTCATAAATTTAAATTGAGAAAGGTCATATAACAATTTAAAGTAAAAAGGTTTACCCAGCCATGCACGTCTACGTAAATTACTTTTTTGTTACGCCTTAATGGATTAATTTAAATGTGTTTTTGTTTACCTGTTCTTATTTTTATTGTACTATTAATAAAACTCCACTTCTTCTATTTTAGATATATTTGTATTTAATTATACTTAATCTATACTAAATTCTTTCTAATATCTACTTAATTGCATTCAATATTATTCTTACTAACCTTAACCCTAAATGACCTTCAACTTGTGTGTTCTTTAATAGTTATTAATGATACTAGTTCGATATGAACGTCAGTGGTTTATTTACACAAGTTTCATTACGAAGTTCATATCGAACGTGTATCATTCAAAATTTAATCTACGCCAGTCCAAATAGATTTTCTTTGCATAGATATGATTTGTTTACAATATCAGAAACGTTTTTGTAAATAAAAATTCAAAATTATCAAGTGCCCATATTAATCGATGTTATAGTAACCGCGCTTGTTGATTGTTGCAATTTTACGTTGACAACGTCATTATTTGCGTTCAATTTTGTGCTTTACATGAGTTTCACGCACTGATGGACTGAATTTAACAAATTGTACAGACTTTATAATTAATGTTTACAATAAATAAATGTTGGTAAAGATTTTATAATGAAGTAAAAGTTGTAACTAACTTTCTTTTTGCCTGTTTTTTATTTTAAAATTTGCGTGTTATTATGAGTTCATAATGGCACTGGGTGCTATTATGAAGGCCATAATGACACCCAAATGAAGATGATAAATATGTCATAATGACACTGGCGTAGATTAATAATATAAATTACGTAAGAAATATTCTAATATAAGAATTGCTATTTAACTTTAAACCTACGTTTTAAATTCATAAGGTTATTTATTCACTACAATGCAGTAATTAGATACGAATCATGCGCTGTTTTACGAAAAACGACCTATAATTAGCATCTAATTAACACGTAAGAAAAGACTAATTTTCTATTTAAGTTCCCCCTGTCGGTGTAATTTTTACAATAACTTGTTTCCTATAAGGATGCAAAACGACGCATAATGGGTTCCTAATTACTAAATCAAAAAATTGATTTATGCATAAGTTCACGGTTGTATAGTTAGCCGTGTCGATGTAATTTTGGAAATAACTTATTTTCCAAGAGGGCGTAAAATTTTATTTTAGCTTCTGATAACAGCTCATTATTGGGACCTAATTACTAAATAAGAAATAAATTGATTTATGCACAAGTTCACGGATGTGAAGTTCGTCATATTGATGTAAGTTTTACAATAACTGGTTTCCTATAGGTGCTCAAAATTTAACTTTAATGGCACAAAACGGACCATAATAAGTGCCTACTTATAGAGCAAGAAAAGATTAATTTATTCATAAAGCTATGAAGTTAGCTTTGCCAATGTATGACATAAGCAAAACGTGATCTATGAAGAAGTTTACGAGTGTGAAGTTAGTGGTCTCAATGCAACTTTACAATAACTTAACCTTATCCTATAAAGGCGCAAAATTTAATTTAGTGGCACAAAATGGCGCCTAATTACTGCATTTTTTAGTTCGCTTATGTCGTGTTGATCTTCTGCAAGCTTCTTAGGAATCTTCTCCGTATTCAGCCCTGGGTCCTTCCGCATTTTGTGTGTTTTAGTTTTTGGAATTGTGTATGGTTTCAATTTTGGTGTTTGTTTTGTGTGATAAAAAAAAGAAAGTTTTTTTATTATTTTATTGTAATTAATTATTAGTGTACGTATTGGTGCTTGATGTTTGAGTGTTTGATTGGTTTAGCTTTGACCATTTTCGTGAGCGGTGGTCGCCATCTTTTGAGCATAGGTAGCAGGGGTTATCGGGGGTGTCATCTAGGGTTTTGTCGAATTCTTCTGGTATGTCGTCTAGTGGTGCAGGAAGATGTTTGAGTTTGTTCGGGTTGTTCCGCCGTAAACTCTGCGATGGGTGTATTTTGTTTATAGTGTTTTAAGTCTGTCTGTGATAGGTTGTAGGTTTGCTGTTTCTATTGTCCTAACGTTGGAATGTCTTTGTATGTTCCGTAATATGTTTCGTTCACAGACGGCCATGAATTTTAGGTTGTTGTTTTCGAGGGATTTGGATTTGGCCGTCTAGAATAAAATTGTTCGTTTCGAGGTAGTCTCTTAGCCTTCTGGATATTATTGTTTCTAAACATTTGCCCATGCAGCTTAGTAGTGATATTGGTTTACATGAGGCTGACTGTATGGAGTCTGAACGTAGTTTAACCTTCATTACGGTGGAAGCAAATTTCCATTCTGTTGGGAAATATGAAAGACCATTGTCCAGGATCAGAGTTTCTGCCTTTTCGGAGTATATACAGTACTGTACCTGTGGATATCGTATTAAGAAAGGGGTCCCCTTGTGCTAGTTCTCAAGGTTTTACTCTAGTTGAGCTTTGAGGTCGTTATCGAACGACGAATAGAGAAAGTGTAGGTTGATTGTTAGCAATAAGGTTACTTAAAGGGTCTATTAAATGGGAACGCGGTCTTTTGTTCGGTAAAGATTTTGAACTAATGCCAAAAGTTGGAGCCGTCTTGCTAGTCCAGTTATTTGTTTCCAGTACTCTTATGTAACGCGGTTGGTTTCTAGTCTGATGTAGGCGTTGAGCCTGTTGTATTCTGTTTTGAGGGCTGGGTCTCCGCATTTAAGAAATCGTCTGTACATTCATCTTTTTGTTTGATCTTGGTTAATATGTGGGGGAAAGTGGTTTTCTGTTAATGTCTATGGTCTTCGTCGGTATTGTTGTACTTGTTGCGTCGGTTATGCGGTGGGTAAGTTCTCGTACCACTCTGTCTAGGTTTTGATTGGGTATGTTGTTGGCGATGTGTTCGTTGAATAAGATCCAGTTTGCATTTTTAAAGTCTCGTCGTTCAATCGATGTAGGGTTGTAGACCCGACTCCAACGTAAAATCGATAAATTGTCAAAGTCAACATGTTGCAACACTAAACCAAAAGGAGCCGGCTTTATTTGTGAAAATGTATACAAAATTATGTGGAAAATGTACATTTAGTCACATGACCCAAACTATGAAGCGTAATTTTATTGTGCATCACGTAGAACTAAATATGCACTAGACAGATTCTATCAGTGGCATACCGATGAGTGGTAAATGACCGATAATTGAAATTTTGTCCATGAAATTCCCTTATTCTGCAAGATATAAAAAAAGTCTTGAGATTATAATACCCATAGTTTTGAGATGTTATAAAACGTTATATTAATTGACAATACAATCAATAGTAAAGTAACACAAGATTCGGTAGAAAATGTATTGACAAATTAATGCAAAAAAATTATTGAAACAGAAAAAATAAACATTTGAAGCTTGAACTCTAAATAGATAGAAAATATAATTTTTTAATATCTTGATAATACGTCGTAATTTGCTAATGTTTTCAGAATATTTTATTTATATATTTTTATGTAAGAAATGTGGGAATGTATGTAACTAATATTTGGCTAGGGTTCAAAACACATGTTGGGGCGTGAGTAGCAGGTGTACGCTTAAAACTACATTATTGAAGTGACGTAACGAATCATTGGAATTTCTTATGCGCCGATTCTTAATGTAAAAATGTCAATAGTTTAGTAAGTAATTGTGTCGGTACAGACCGCGGTCAAAATATATCTTTGTTTGTTACTTGGAAACTCGAGAGCTAAATGTAGGATTTGTTACGGACAAATGCATATTTTCAAAATTAAGATGTCGTGCAATAATTAATATGAAACTGTTCCAACGTAAATTAATGTTTCTTGTTTTTATATTATTTTTTATAGTTACGGTTAGTGTCAATCGAGCCAGATCGATTTTGAGTTAATTAAATAGTTTCATTATAAACCGTTTGTCTTTAAAATATTTCGGGCGTGTCCATTTTCTCTTGAATTAGCCAACACTAATTTGTCTTTTCTTTCGTGTGTTAGTTTTAATGTGTTTTTCAAATATTAATCTATGAATAATAGTCACTCTTTTTGAAGTTAAACCGCGTATGTTAACAATTTGTGCCTGAGATCAATTAAAGGAATTAGTGTATAGTATTTATATATATATATATATATATATATATATATATATATATATATATATATATATACCGTGATTCACGTCGATGGTACCTAAGAAGTTTACGGAAAACGAGACATGAGATCTTTTCGAAAATTTAGTCACTTGCATGGCTGGCTCGGATATATTGATCTAAAATACTTTCAGCGTTGCGACGATGTCTCTTATGTGGAAAAGTGGCATCACCTTTAATATTTTTAATGAGACGCCTGTATATTATTACATTGTCACCCCTGAGGGACGCTACAGTGCATACAATTGTTCTCCTTGTAAATTCATTCACAGTAGCAGTTCCTCAAGAAATTCCAACACATGGTTTTGTAAAATTTCAAATATCTTATACCATTTAAATTTTGCCTAAAAAAATATGGCCCCAGAAACCTCCCGTTGTACACACCACATCAAACGTTTGTTTTTTGGTAGTATTGGTCGCTGTGAACAACAACAACATTTGGTTTATTCACTGATCACCATCTAGAATTTTGGGAGGAAACGATACCGTCTGTTGTAAATTCGTCAGTAAACAAAATGTTGCTTGAAAAGTTGCGGTCTTCCTGTATTTCACCGTAAACCCAAAATGAAAAATCCAATCTTTGATCGTAATCTCAATCGTAAAGTTTACTGACAAACTGCCGTTTATAAGGATGATATTTATTTTCTTTAATATTTGTGAAATGGATGATTATAAAACTACTTACAATTCATTAGCAAATTGGCGCACAGAAATTCAAGGACTTTCAATTACTGTCTGTAACACTTCCATTTAATTTATCTTGGTCAAAACATTCTTTTTTTGCATACTTTTATATTGCACTTCTAAAGACCTACTACTTCTAAATCTCGCCAAAACACGACGTGCCGTTGGAGTACTTATAGTATTCTGCCGTCCTAGTGGAAACCGCAGTAACTCCAAAAATGAAGTTTCGAGAAAAATAGGTTTAAGCTTTTGTCCTTTGTTTGTTACATTATTGTAATAATACCATACTTTTATTAATAAAGATTAAAATATGGGTATGTTTTTGTTTTTATGCATAGTTTTTGTACTTTTTAGTGATTTTGATAAAAAATAATTGAAATTCTCCTCCCACGAGTTAGCGCCAAATTTAAATGGCACATTTCTATTGGTTAGCCGGGTTCACACAACCACAGAGAAAAAGGAAAAAAGTTGTATTTCTCAGACGAGACTTGGGTTAATGCTGGCCATACACTAAGCAAAGCATGGAAAGAGACAACCATCTTGACTCCGAGGCAAGCGTTTGTTAATGTATTAACAACGGGGTTATGGGATTCATCGGGAAAAGGAAAACGCCTTATCGTTCTCCACATTGGTTCCGAGGACAGTTTTGTTGATGATGGTTTGCTGTTCGAGTCCAAGAAATCTGGCGATTATCATGAAGAAATGACAGCTGCTGTTTTTGAAGAATGGTTTCGCAACGTTCTTGGACGTTTAGACAAAAGCGCTGTTATAGTGTTAGATAACGCTTCCTATCATACCAGAAAGATCGACAAAAATCTAAATTCAGGATCAAAAATAGCTGACATTCAGCAAATACAGAGAAGGGAAAAATGTGTATTTCTCAGACGAGACTTGGGTTAATGCTGGCCATACAGTAAGCAAAGTATGGAAAGAGACAACCATCTTGACTCCGAGGCAATCTTTTGTTAATGGATTAACTACGGGGTTACGGGATCCATCGGGAAAAGGAAAACGCGTTATCGTTCTCCACATTGGTTCCGAGGATAGTTTTGTTGATGATGGTTTGCCGTTCGAGTCCAAGAAATCTGGCGATTATCATGAAGAAATGACAGCTGCTGTTTTTGAAGAATGGTTTCGCAACGTTCTTGGACGTTTAGACAAAAACGCTGTTATAGTGTTAGATAACGCTTCCTATCATAGCAGAAAGATCGACAAAAATCTAAATTCAGGATCAAAAATAGCTGACATCAGGCATGACTAACCAGTAAAATCCATTGATTACGAACTAGATATGATCAAAGACGAACTTCTTGACCTCGTCAGAAAAGCTGCTCCTAAATTAGTTATCGATGAGATAGCATAAGCACAGAATCATATTGTATTGCGTTTACCTCCATGTTATTGCGAATTAAACCCAATCGAACTGATATGGGCACAAATTAAGGGTGAAGTTGCGAGGAACAATAAAACGTTTAAAATCGCACATGTGCACCAATTATTTTGCACCGCTGTTGCAAATGTAACGTCAGATAATTGTGAAAATGCCATTAGACACGTGCAAAGTGTGAAAGAAAATATGTGGCAATTGGATAGCACTATAGAGGTTCAAGTGGAACCGTTGATCATACAGTTAGGAGATAACTCTTCTTCACCAGACTCCGAACAAGACTGACCTGTTGTGCTTTATTTACAGACTAAGTAAAAAATACAAATGCAGCTACAGGAAGAATTGTGAATTGAAGCACTGCTTAGGATAAAGTTTTTGTGGCAATTATTAAAGAATAAAGGGGTTTTTCTTAACTGTAACATAATTGCATTTTGCAGTTTGTTTAGATAAACAAACACTTGTGACTTATGGCTTTTTACAAACAAATAAATTAATGTTATTTTTCGATTTCCAAAATACGTGCGCTGACAATTTGACTTGACTTCATATGAGATTTGACAGGTTGGTAAACATTAACGAGTTATGTACAGCATGTCAACATTCCCATAGACTAAAAATGCTTGTTTTCAAACCGTATTAAAACCGATTCCTTGGTGACAGAGAACTTTGATTCGCAAAAATGTGTGATTTTAAAATATTTATATTTCTAAATATGTTTATTATTTGATTACTGTTAAAACTACATAATTATACATTTTAGGGACTTCAATAATTCATATGCATACATTAAAGAACCGTTGAATGTAATTCAACCACTATATTACCCAGAAAGTAATTTTTTGATGGTTGTAAACAGGGCCTATGCGCGGTTGGTAGCACGCACCTACAAATTTGTAGGAGGAGCATTTACAGAATCTGTTTGTTAAACGGAGTATAGCAGTTCAATTATCGTAATCTAGTCATTACTAAGAAAGAATGCAGTTTAAGTCGTAAATTTTTGCCATTCTACTGCATTTTTAACTAGTAATGTTTAAAATGCCGCTATTACGATAAATGGTGGAAAAATAGTATATTAAAGTAGAAGTGGATAAAAAGGTCCTTAAAACACGCGCGAATTAGGGTAAGTGTTTTAAAGACTAGTTATCCATTAATACTTTACGCTATTTTTTTTATTGGTGCAGCTTAAAATCATAAATACTAATATTATTACTACAAAAAATGGAAATAAGAACTAATAATGTAAAATATGTAAATAAAAATTTACATATCTAACTGTACTTTCTATTTTCATTTATAAAATTAAAAGTGTTAAATAATGTTTAAATAAAGGTTTTAAATTTGTTAGTAATATTTTATTTGACGTTGCAAGGTACTCCTATCAAATCAATAATCAAAAAATTGCCATTTAGCCTTCACGTTTCTCGAGTTGTTGATGTTGCCATGGTAACTTTAAAAAACGCCCGTTTTTGAAAGTTCGATTTAAACGGGCTAAGGCGTGCTAATAATAGGTAAAATCAAAGACAGTTGATTTATTTGCAAAACAATACATTTAAACACTGGTGTAATAGTAATTTATGTAATAAGGATCATAAAGACGATCATTATGGTACAAGTCGTGAATGTTACCGGTCGAGGCGTAGCCGAGTCTGATAACACGACGTGTGCCATAATGATTGTTTATGATCCGTATTACATACAAAATTGTATCTGATGGCATTTATATTAATACATTTTCAAAAAATTAAAAACTACATTTTTGACATGTCACAATGACAACTATTTTTAAAGCGGTAAGTATACGTGTAGTTTAAAATATTAGTAGGTAGGTTAGTGAGCTGTGCTTTCCTTGACAACGTCAGGTTGTAACAGCAATAGTTATTTATCTCTTGTCAAACACAATTGTCACGTAGAATTGAATATAATTTAAATAATAATGAGTGATTCTGAAACTGGTAATTTATCTTCTGATTTGGAAGAAATGACGCGAAATATCGTGGACCCATTTGCTACAAAATCACGGAGTGTATATGAAACATTTAATCGGTACGAAGAATGGTGTTCTATTAAGAAAATCAAGAATATCACTCATGAAAAGTATCGTTGGTTACTTTGAATGCTTATCTAAGGAAAGAAAACCATCTTCTCTGGTCGTATTATTCGATGATAGAAGTTTTATTAACAAGAAATAACGTCGATATTAGTAATACCTACAGCTGGTTGCATTACTAAAACGTTAATCAGAAGGTTACAAAGCAAAAAAATCCAAAATTTTTACTAAACAAGATGTCACAAAGTTTTTAACGCAAGCATCAGATGATACATATTCATTTAAAAAAGTAGCTATGATAATTGGACTAAGTGGAGCATGCAGAAGAGAGGAACTGACAAATATGCTTGTTGAAAATGTGATAGATGAAGGATCCGTTTTCAGAATTACTTTACCGTTAGAATTACAAAGGTAATGCGAGAATGTTTTGTAACATCGGGGAATATCCCAGGATTGAATATGGTGGAACTTGTCAGACAATATGTGAAAATACGACCTTGCAACACAAACCATCGACGTTTTTTTGTCACTTATAAAAATAAGAAATGCATGAAAGAACCCGTTGGAATTCACACCTTTGGTAAAATGCCAAAAGTTATTGCCACTTTTTTGAATTTCGGCGATCGTCTGCTTCATTTTTGGCCGATTCTGGAGCTAATCTGTGTATCGTGAAACGCCATGGCGGATGGAAAAGCAATAATGTTACTGAAGGTTACATTGAAAATTCGAAAAAGTAAAAGTAAAAAATATCAAAAGCAATTTTTGGTGCCAACAACCAAACAGGTACAAGTTTACCAAAAAGCATCAACTACTGGTGTAAAAACTCTAGAATCCGTTGGTATTAATATTGCAAATTGTAGTAATTGCTCTATTACCATTTATAATAAATAGTTTTGTACGTAGTTATGCATTTTGAATAAACTTTTTTGATCTCACCATCACATGTTTTTCATATAGAATTTCATTACGGTACTTAGTCCTATAATAAATTCATTATGGGACTAAGTACTTCCTTATGTCATCAAAATTGAGTGACATAATGTTGTCATTATGACATGCCATCAGATAAACATTATTAAGTTTGTTATAATATGTTGTGAGTAGTAGACAGGCACTATCCCTTCCACTTTTTTAACGTCACAAGCCCCGCCCTTTCTATAATAGAAGTTGATAATGCACACCTCTCTCTTGCTCTATCTTGTTTCTCCCTCCCCCCTCTCTCTCTTTCGACTCTTTCTCACACACAAAAACAAATCAAGTAATTAATTAATCAATCAATCTCAAGCAAATCATGCTCGATCAAATCAATCTCAATCAATCAACCGAAATTATGTCTTACAGTTTGCGGAAACCAGATTACAGTTCAAACTGAATACATTAAAGTCTAGTTAAATATGACGTGAAGTAATAAATAATTTATACCCTAATGCAATGATGCTTTATGTATAGGCAGATTCTCTCTTTCTAAACAGACACCACCTATACTTTCGGAAAATTATATCTGATTTATTTGCATGTTCAATTACATACACACAAAATTGTTTCATAGAAACGTGTCCGTTAACTGTTATAAAAACCCATTAAAAGGACTGGAAAGTAATAATTACTTATATATAACATATAGTTAAATTAAATTAACATGTTTTTAAGAATATCAAACTGATATAATGGAAATAAAAGGCAAAAGGTTTTAATGGTTTTATTATTATTATACGCAAATTAACAATAGCTACAAGTTTAAAATCCACGAATACGTACGTACCAACTATTTGTAGAGCTGATCTTATGACGTCATCCTATAAGAGTAATAATACATTTTAAAATTCTTTATCGACATTTTTTGTTAGCAATATCAGGTAAAAAAACATATATATATATATATATATATATATATATATATATATATATATATATATATATATATAACGTGTTTAGCGAGGAATGGGAC